>JAFELO010001880.1:137986-169989 GCA_017140195.1 Eumaeus atala
AGTCATCAGCACGCGCCCGCCTCACGGGGCGGGTCATCAGCACGCGTCCGCCTCACGGGGCGAGTCATCAGCATGCGTCTGCCTCACGGGGCGAGTCATCAGCATGCGTCTGCCTCACGGGGCGAGTCATCAGCATGCGTCCGCCTCACGGGGCGAGTCATCAGCATGCGTCTGCCTCACGGGGCGGGTCCCCGCCTGCAGGATTGAGTGCTCTAAACCACAGTCCTCACATACTCTTCTTGCTTCATACAAAGTTTTTTTATGAGATAGAGGGCAAACGAGCAGCGGATAATGTCTACCGCCGCCCATAGACATTTGAAAGACTAGCTGTCTTGCAGGCGCGTTGCCAGCCTTTACATTTGGTTTTTATTTATATTTGCATAAAAAATATGTAGATACCATAAACTTCAGTAGGTACTCGTATCTTACCCACCTCCACCCATGCTCCTACCCACCTCTCGGTATACGGAACGAATCATGGGAGATGCACGGAGGTTTGCTCACTAGGTCTGTTTCCCAACGTGCAATTCTTAACTCCCTACACATTATTTAAGTGCCCTCTCGTTATTTCACTCTCCCCTTACTGTCCTGATTATCTTGATGCAGCTATGTTGTTACCGATCCTTCCTTTCGCGTGCCACGTATGCGCAAATGTCTTCAATTGCCTAAAACTTTGTTCCATCTGTCTTCCGTTCGATGCCGTCCAACATGACGTTTCGCTCGTTTTTGTACAAGTCACACTCCCACAATACATGGTCTCTGGTTTCAGCTTCATGACTGCAAGGACATGATGGCAGCTCACACAACGCCACCCTGTGCAGGCGGCCTCTAATGCTAAGGTAATAATTGAAGACCAATTAGGTACACGCAGAACATGTACGGCCCCCGCAGGCCCCGCTCCCTGTATATATAACAGGGAGCGGGGCCTGCGGGGGCCGTAGCTCCGAACCCCACTAGTTTTAGCGGCCTCATGTGCTAATAAAAAAATTACAATAGTAGATTATTGAATGAATAGGGAGCCCCTCACTACTCCAAGCCGGGCCTTAGCGGAACATAATCCGGCGTTGCATCCATGCCTTCATTATCATACATCTTCTAAATGAGAATATTTTTAGTGTTGACACCTGCTTCTGGTGTTACCACCTGCTTATTATATTTCTGTGCCAATTGTAATTAACTAAATAATAGATATAGCTAAACAAGAACGTATTTTACTAAATATCTAATTGCGCAAAAATGCGCTTAAGCCTAAAGTGTTGGCGGCACACACGTCAGTGCCGTGCGTCACCGAGAGAGGACAGGTCAAGGTCGGAGCGAGGTCAAACGGTCATGAGGTCGACGAGGTGATCTGATACACATAAGTGACAGGTTCTCTCGGCCGTGCGTCAGATAACAATTGGTGTGGTAATGGACGTGGATTAATGAATCATACAAAGGGGAAGGAGTGGTGTGGTGAAACCACGGTGCTAGTGGAAGAGACCAGCGGCATCGTCAAGCAGCACGACTCATATAGTTGTGAGGACGTTAGTGGAATCTATATACCAAAACCTTGAATATCTCGTTTTTCGTTCTTCTCCTAAAGCTGTAAAGTTATACATAAATTGAATGTAGATTGAATGCATATAACTGTCTCAGTCGGATTGTCTAAATCGCTGTATTTCATTACGGCTAGCCATTTTCAAAAACAGGGCTGTTTTATTTTGTGGGCGGGTCAACGATTAGCCACATTGGATATGGCTGAGTGAAATTGCGCCAGAAAGACTTCGGCGTTATACGATATTCAATGCAATATACATTATCCGCCAGTTTGACACGTTTTAGTTCCTAACTTTAACACTCGCATTGCAGAATACAGAGAAATAAAAAGTTTTTTTATTTGCACGCAAAAAACTCGACCTCTGTGATTTCATATCACTTCAGTCTAAACTTCAGTCGTCATATTGAGGAACGTCTCGCAATTACAATTCGGCTAACCGTTAGCACGCGACGGAACAAAAGGGCCCTGTTTTTGAAAATGGCCAGCCGTAGTGTAATACGGCGATTTCTACGAAACGACTAAGACTTAACCATTGCTCATTCATCCTCAAAGAGGGCTACAGGTCACGGTCCCCGGCTGCGAGCAGATCACCAGTCATATCATTGTAAGCTATTTCTAAATTTCCGACTCACGAGTTGGCGTAGCAAATGAACTGCATGTAGGTATTATCAACAAAGCATTTTAGTATGATAGTGAGAGGTAGTGCCATGTTGCATTATAGCTAAGTTCGGTCACAAGATATCTGCGTGAAGTGAACTTCGGTGTCGCGTTTCGTGTGGTCTATATGTAGCCGGTGACCAATTGGATTGGAGGAGGAAATGCGGGCAACGCGTAGTATTTATGCGGATGTTTAAGGGCGTCGGTAGTTACCAGGCTCTTTCGTTTCACACCCGGTGATATAAAAATAAAACTATATAATGATGGTGATGATAGTTATGATTATGATGCGATGACTAGAAGACAAAGGGCCATCTACAAATTATAGTTTATTGTGTTTGTATAGCATTTGAATGACAGCTCAAAGGTTTAATTTATTCGAATGAGAAATATGTTAGTTAATGGTTAAACTATGGCTGACCTCAAGATGAATGATTTTATTGAGATGGAACTACTAAAGGTTTCATTACGAGTATAATAACCTAGCAGTGTTTTGTTAAGCAAACATACAATAAAGTTAATGAGATTAATTACTAAGACGTTATTTTAGACATTTTACTATTATACTCACACTTGGATCCTATCTACAACACCTTGAATGTTAAGTTAATATTATTCTTATAAATAATCTTATTCAAATAAGAGTTGAGTTGGGGCGGGGAGTGCGAACGGATAATCATGTTCGTACATGATCGTGATACACGATCGACTACACTATGTACCTACTTATAGTTACGTACTGCACACAGGACATTGCAGATGATTTTTCACATCCACACACATCTTCACGCCAGCTCCCTTAAGGGCTAGATGGAGACGACTTAGTGCCACACATCACGATCCTCATATATGTAGAAGAGGTAGTGCCACGCTGCACAGGAGAAGGTAGTGCCACGCTGCACAGGAGAAGGTAGTGCCACGCTGCACAGGAGGAGGTAGTGCCACGCTGCACAGGAGGAGGTAGTGCCACGCTGCACAGGAGGAGGTAGTGCCACGCTGCACAGGAGGAGGTAGTGCCATGCATAGTGCATGACACTACATCCTCCTACGCGACGGAATTGGGCCGGCTCGACCGACTCACGACTTGATACCGGCGTAAAGTGACAGCGTCGCTATCGCGTTTCGTGCGGTTTATGAGTAGCCGATGGACCACTGTGGGGGGGGGGTGATAATAGGAGGGCAACACATCTGAGTAAAAATCATGCGAATGTCTATGTGTGTCGGTAGTCATCAAAAGGTTCCGAATGCTCGTTTGTACATTTACGGTATAAAAAAATGTAACTGATGCGCTTTACTGATCATTTTTCAGTGCTGTTGGTGATGACACGTTGGCAGGTCCAGGTCGGTGTCTTCTGTCTTTCCTTCAATTAGTCCTGGGAGGCGGGAAGAGAGGAACAGACACCTGTAGCTGAAGAGAAACTCACAACCAGCTGCGCGCATTTCCTCTACACCAACGCCGAGCTCTAAGAATTGAAACCAGCTCGTCAATACAATCTTAAAACCATCACTAGCAGCCACCATGAGTAATGTAACAGCAAAGTGAACTTCGGCACGATAAACCTAGCTGACAGAGATCCTTATAATATGATTTATTCTACTCCCTTTACAGAGCCTTACATTCTTGAACCGCAGCTTATAATCCAGTTCCTCCACCGCACGTGTCCTGCTTATCTTCTGCTTCTTCGCATTGACGAGCGGATGTATTGTAATAGCGAATTGTAGAGTCCAGTAATAAATAAAAAGAGAGTTGATATTAAAAGGCCAAATGACATCGCTTTAGCTCAATGAAATATAAATCATCATGAAAATGGGGGCAGAGCATCATCATTATCAGTATCCTTATCAGCCCTTATCAGTCCACTGCTGTACATAGGCCTCTTTCAATGAGCGCCAAGACGACCGATCTCCTGCTACTCGCATCCATCCCAGACCGGCTACTGCACGGACATCATCCACCCCTCTTGTGATAGGTCGACTAACCCTTCGTTTTCCTAAACGTAGCCCCCCTTTTTGCCACTTCAGCGAGTTTATTCTCCGCGTTATATCTATAATTTTTTTCTCTGCCTTATAAATTCCTTACGAATTCTATCGGACAACGAAACACCCAACATAGCACGTTCAATGGTCCGCTGAGTTACTACAAACTTGCGCACCAGTCCTGAATTAAGAGGCCATGTTTCGGTCCCGTAGGTCGTCACGGGGAGAATGCATTGTTTGAAGACATTTCAAGCTCTGCGGTATAGGTGACGTGTGAATGTGACGAAGCTTCCGGAATGCTGACCAAATCAACTGAATCCTTCTATCGGCTTCCTTCTCGAAGTTATGTCTACCTAATTATAATAAATGGCGAAGGTAGACGTATTCGTCTACTTCGAGAATAGCACCATCGACGTTGACTGGCCAGTGGAGAAAGTGTTCGTTGAACATGACCTTTGTCTTGTCCAAGTTCATCCTAAGGTCAATGCACCGGGAGGATTCATTTAGGCTGTGCAACATTTACAGCAAGAAAGAACCTGCAACCATTCGGTGATCACTTCCGGTTTTATACCTGTTGACCACGGAGACTTCTCTAAATATAATAAAGTCAATCTCGTTCCTTATCACAGTACCGGGGCTCTGTCATGGCCACCTCGGTCTGTCAATTCCCTGGGGCATGAAAGGCGGGTCGGTTCTGCCTGCTTCCAAAAACGGGCGGCCCATGGACTCGGCGTCTTAGGTTCTACCGGTGGTGCTACTGAAGGAGACTGGGAAGGCCTTAGAACGGATTGTGGTCTCCCGACTCGTTCAGCATTTGGAGTAGGGCACGGGACCCGGACTCCCGGAGTAGCAGTTCAGGTTCCGAGCACATCGGTCGACTATCGATGCCCTTAAGCACCTGCGGGCGGTGACGGGTGAGGCGGAACACAGGGGGGAGGTGGTGCTTGCGGTGTCGTTGGACATCGCGATCGCATTCAACAGTCTCCCGCACAGCGTGATACGGGAACACTGGTTTTTTCAAGGTGCCTCCCTATTTCGTGAGGCTGTTGGAGGCGTATCTCTCCGGTCATAGCTCTCGAGAACCGGTCGGGGTCCGTGGAGTGGAGGTCAGTCGGGCGCGGCGTCCCGCAGGGTTCTGTACTTGGACCAATCCTGTGGGACGACGGCTACGACTGGGTCCTGCGAGGCCGTCTCCTTCCCGGGATGGGTGTCATCTGTTACGCGGATGACACCCGCGCCTATGCCTGGGAAGAGACTACAAGGAAGCGGCGCGGCTGGCCGAGGTGGACGTTGACAACGTGATCAGCGGCATAGAGAGGTTAGGGGTTCAGGTCAGACTAGACTAGACCGAAGCCCTTCTCTTTCGCGGGACCGGCCGCAACGGACCCCCAACTGGGGCCGCTCTGCAGATCGGAGAGGAGATGGTCAGGTCGAGTCCTCACATTTAATAACTGGGGCTCATCCTGGACGGAGAGTTGACCTTCGGCCCGCACTTCGGTATGGTGGGACCGAAGGTCGTGAAGGTGGTAAGTGTGCTGGGCAGAATCCTCCCGAACCTCGGAGGACCCAGCGCCGCCTGCAGGCAGTGTACTCCGGTGTCTGTCGGTGTATGGCGACGTACGGTGCTCCGGTTTGGGCGGTCCGTGTTACTACGAGAAATAAGGCCCATTTGCGCTCTGTGCAGAGGGTCGTCGTAGTGACGTCGATCAGGGGGTACCGTGCGGTATCGTGGGCTGCAGCGACAGCCCTAGCCGGTAATCCCCCATGTGGACTCGTGGCGGAGGTTCTTGCCGAGAGCTGCTCCTAAGTCTCGGATAGGAGGGCTCTCGGCCTGAATCTCACGCATGATGAGATTCTGCGGGTCCGCCGGTTAGGGCATGTGACATTAATGCAGAGGTGGGGAGAGGACCTGGCGCGGAATCTGTACGGTAGAGAGATAACGACTGCCTTGCGCCCGGTCCTCGAGCGGTTGATGCGCCGTATGCGCAAACCCCTTACCTTTCGTCTGACGCAGGTGCTCACCGGACATGGTTGCATGTTGAGAGAGAGAGAGAGAGAGTTTGATTTGGGCGTAATACAGCAGTCGTGGTCGATTAAAAAAAGGAATTAAAAGGTCTTACAGCATCTGCACTGACACCACGAGGAGTACTAATAGTTAGACCTAGTTCACTGACTGCCGGAACTTCTAGTAAATTTAGCTGTATGGTTTTACTATAAAATACGTTATATACCCAATATAAACTATGTTAAAGTAAATAACTCTAAGTCAAGTCGCTATGCACAGATTAAAGTTCTAATACACTTAATTGTTAGTGCTTTCGTGTCATTTCGGACATTTGATAAATAGTACCTTAAAGTTATGATAAATTGTTATGACGAATATAAAACGAAATAAGTACCTACAGAAGTACATCAAATCGACATCATCATGATCTGAACATTCAGGGAATCTGAGTCGGAATATTTAAACGACCGCCATTATCATAGATTACAAGCTTTATTACAAGTGAGTGGCTTTATTACAAGTGAGTAGCTTTATTACAAGTGAGTGGCTTCATTACAAGTACGTAGCTTTACTACAAGTGAGTGGCTTTATTACAAATGAGTAGCTTTATTACAAGTGAGTGGCTTTATTACAAGTGAGTAGCTTTATTACACGTGAGTGGCTTCATTACAAGTACGTAGCTTTATTACAAGTGAGTGGCTTTATTACAGGTGAGTAGCTTTATTACAAGTGAGTGGCTTCATTACAAGTACGTAGCTTTATTACAAGTGAGTAGCTTTATTACAAGTGAGTAGCTTTATTACAAGTGAGTGGCTTTATTACAAGTGAGTAGCTTTATTACAAGTGAGTGGCTTCATTACAAGTACGTAGCTTTATTACAAGTGAGTGGCTTTATTACAGGTGAGTAGCTTTATTACGAGTGGCTTTATTACAAGTGAGTAGCTTCATTACAAGTGAGTGGCTTCATTACAAGTACGTAGCTTTATTACAAGAGAGTAGCTTTATTACGTCGAATCGGTAGAATGAAACCATCAACCATTAGGGCCAATTTTATTCTTGAGTTAACGGACATGAAGTTTTCTAATAAATCTTCTTTTTTCTGATAAAGCTTAAAATAAGTTGACTTCCTATACAAATTTATCATTAGAATATTTAAATTTTATGACATGGCTTGACATCTTGCACTCACCAAAAATATCAAGTTATAGGAGGTCAATTTTCACAGCTTTTATCATGTTTTTATATTTCACATGTACTTGATGTAATTTAAAAATAAATTACGTAATAATAAATTTGAATGATATTGATTATTGCTCCGTCAATTTTATTCTTGTAACTATAATTGTCAGTTGTAACACTGGAAATGAACATGACAAGGTGATGATAATGTTAAATAACACCAGTTTGGTTCTAAACTATATTAATTGGTCACTTCGCAAGACGTCAAGTCAGGCTTAACGTGTACCGCGGTAGGCAATTTTGTGCTAAACATCCCATGAAACCTATAAATATAACACAACTTATGTAGGAGTTAGAAATATCCGTCGACTATTTAATCTAAAATCCACAATTGCGAAGTCGCAGGTAAACCCCATAAGATTACAATAAGCCAGGAGCGCCCCACGGTCTCTCCCGCGTATCTGCGGTAATCGTCGTAGCTCATATAGCCTTTCTTTCATGGACTGCTCCATGTTGACGGAAGTGTCCAGGGCAGCTTCATCGGTTACTATAAGACACGTCTACGTGAGACTTTGGTCGATAGAAGGACAGACCCCATTCTTTCCCGCAGATGGGAAGGATACATTCCAATAGTTATTTAAAATTATCTAAAGTAACTGTTATTGTCTTGGCCGATTGGACCGGGTCTCTTCGCCCCCCTCTCTGACGAGGGGGCAGGTCACACGCGGCTGCTAAAATTGGCCTTGCATTATCGGGTGGTACGACGCGCGGTCTTCACGGCTAGCCTAACCGGTCCGGCGCGTCGGCGGTTTGATTTCAGCGCATATGGCATATAACCATCATTATGTATGTGGACAATAATATTTTTTTCAAATCCTTCTTGTAACTCCAAGAGATTAGCGCGTTCAAACAAACAAACACTTCAGCTTTTTTATATTAGTAGAGTTGCGAAAGTTTGTATTTGTGTGTTTGTTAGCAATTTCGTATTGTGCTGTGTGCAGTAACAGTTCAACGGATTTTGATGAAATTGGGCTCATATACGGATCACAATCTACAATAATATAAAACAATAATTTTTTGAGAAAAAATGAATGGCTCCTTGGAAAAATATTAGAAGAGAGAGAAAGGGGGAGAGAGAAATGGCGGGGCACAGTTGTTCAATAACAGGTTAAAACTTGGCCTATAACGTCTATGGACTGTAATAAATATGATGAAAATACGTGAACAATAAACATTATTGCTTTCTGTCAGACTTGACGCTCACACCCATCAAGAAACGATTTGTAGGTACTCGTAAATTATTTTAGTGTTTTTCATTATATAAAGTAACTTTGGTAATTTTACCATTGCCATTAATGATTTACCTCTTGTAACGGGAACGTCTCTGGAGTGAATTCTGTCACCATGGCTGCAGATAGGAATGGTGTGACTCACGCTCTTTCGCCGCTTCGATTGTTTTATTTGATCTCTGCAACATCAGCATCTTTGTCCAAAAATAATCTTCTCTATTCATGGCCCTACCGCATCTTCTTGATCGTGACGTTTGTGGCTCCCACACTCATCATAGGACATTTATTTTACGAAGAGGAAGATCATATGAAGTTCTCCCCACTCAACTACAACATAATGTGTATTTATTATATAATACTGCATTACATGCTGTCCATCTACCCGATCGTCGTGGTGAAAAAGATGAGAGTACAAAAAGTTGTGCAGGCGATCGAAGAAATGGACTTCAGGATGCGCTTCAAGAATTGCGATATGAGTAAAAAAATTCGCTGCAGAATAATTATCTGGCTCACAATGATACTGGGAGCACACATGTCACTTTACATTATATTTATATGCGTCATATTTAATAATGATGAAGCATTTTTTTTGTTTCTGATGTCCAGCTGGCAGAAGATCGTCGAGCTCGCTATGGACATGGAAATGTTTGGTGTCACGTCCATGTCGCGGTGCCTGTACTATCGAGCGGACTCGTTTCTACAACTTCTCGACGATATCGTCCAGAAAAATGTACCCACGGACCTAAATCTTCTTTTATGCCATCGCCAACTACATTTTGTCCTGAAGAAAATTAATAAAGCTTGGAAATTACAGGTATCTTGCTTACGATGGTACAGAAAATGTTAATTTTCGAAGATTTTAGTTTATTTTGTGTTCCAGATATCAGTGATATTGTACATTATTACATTTCAAGCTTTAAGGAATCTTCTCTCTCTCTTTTTACATCTGAACGATTATTATATGGTAAGTTTTTTAGCTGTAGTTTTTTACTATCCAGTGTACTCTGTTTCACCGCAATATATCTAGCCCAAGGGAAGGTACTCAAAGAAGACAGTCCAAAATTTAATGCATAGGTCTAGTTTTGTACTAGTAAAGAAATTAGGAAATAATATAAATAGGATCTTGAATCAGTCTTGATCATCGAAGTCCATGATTATCATGATTTATGCTTTCAAATTGTTTTATCTTCCGATGTCCCTCACGTACCAGTAACGTTGTCAGATACTGTGAAGACATACGACGCCATTTGTAAGGCTCGGCGGAGGGGTTTGTACGAGATCGGGGCTAACGGGCACGTGGGCAGTGACTACCGCCGCCGCGTATATCTGCAAGACCAGGCGTCTTACAGACGCGCTGCCGGCCCTAGAGGAATATGTATGCTCTATTCTTGAAGACCTCTAAGACGTTTCAGATTGGAAATAACGACGGAGGCAGCTTGTTCCGCAGTACAGTTGTACGCGGTAGAAAGTGGCGTTTAGAACGCACTGTTGTGGATTCACGGACATCAAGGATCAACTTTATGTCCGCAAATCTACAACAGGACCACCAGGGCTTGGAACTTACAGTTCTGTCGAACATGGCATTCTGCTGTTAGTATAATTAGTTAGCTAGTGAAAATAACAGTACTAAGCCGAACAATTCCTCGGAACACCCCCATAGAAAATACGGTAAAAGACGCACAGCGAACGGACATCTCTTCGTAGGTCCAAAGTATCGAGCTGTCCGGTAGTCGGATACATGCGGGATAGAGCTATTCCCGGGGCGCATACAAATTGAATGCAGTGTGCACTACCTCCTTTTAATAAAAACATTGTCAATATAATATTGAAAAGCTATAATAATAGACTTATAAGCTAGAAATACAAACACAAATAGAGCCCGTAATTATAATACAAATAGAGCCCGTAATTATAATACAAATAGAGCCCGTAATTATAATACAAATAGTGCCCGTAATTATAATACAAATAGAGCCCGTAATTATAATACAAATAGAGCCCGTAATAATAATACAAATAGAGCCCGTAATTATAATACAAATAGAGCCCGTAACTTTGTTAGTTGAAACAAACCTACATTATTATTAATGGAAAAAATTGAATTGTTTTATATGCAATAGTACAAACAGTTAAAATGGAATGTCCACTGTCATGCAAATCTGTTCAGGAGTTCCATTTATAACATTACCAAGAGAAACCATGTAGTGTATTTATACGCATACACTTTTCTCACTTTCTTTAGCAATAAACTAAAAACATTAATTATGTGTAGGTACTGATGTTATACCTATTAATTTAATCTAAATATAGCAGCATTTACGTGACATGCGAGAAAGTTAAGAACTGAACAAAAAACAGGAACACGGGAACCTGTTTGCATATGGTCATATGATTTGATTTTACCGTGAACAGTCTTGGTCACACGAAAAGAACAAAGTTAGGAACTGCCCCTAATCGTTCATATCGTGATACGTATTTCTACACCCACCTCCGAGGCGTACGAATGCATCACCTGGTCTGATCAACTGTTAAAAATGTAGAGTTAAGAACATCCACCAGTGTATGTATAATGTTTCTATTCTATTTTCTATTTTTCTATGTTATTAAAAAAGTGTGATTTCATAAAAATTAAAAAAATTGTAGATTCTCATCGCTTGCATGTTAGTGGTGCGATACCTGATGGTGATAATACCTCTGTGCATCGTCGGCCAGCAGATAGCAAACACATTGGACCAGATCCACGTCACTGCTAACATTATGAAAGATTCCTCGACGTTGAGTAGTAAGTACTTCATTGTGCGCATTGTCATCTACCTGATCAATGTATGAAAAAAATTAAGCGTTGTCCTTTCTGACCTCATCCCAAATGGACTCCGCCGTCCCTTTGCGTACTCCATGGAATGTGAGAGCACAGTTGTAACATGTTGTGAGGGTTTACTTTTAGAATAGATCTACTTGTGTTCCAAAACATATGGTACCTAAATATAACTGTTATACCAGGAGAGCACGTCCTGAGCGGCTATAAGATGTCGCTGGAGGGACAGCTACGAGTTCGCCGATTGTGCGGTCTCAACGGGCTGAATATTGACGCGAAGCTGCCGCTCAAGGTACTAGCGTCCGTCGGCACCATACTCGTCTTCATACTGCAGCTGAGAATAGATGTTACCACCCACAATTTGTGAACTAATCAGCTGTTTTAATAAATTAATTAAAACAGCTGATTAGTTACTTTGTTTTCCTCCAGTCAGTTTTTTGTAAACGGGCTTAGCTTACTAAACTTTCCCCCCGCTGCCACTCCTGTTTGTGTGTGTGTGTGTGTGTGTGTGTGTTTGTCGTCTGCGACCTCTTATAATATTGTCGCAGATAGCCCGAGGGCAATGCTAAAACTATGCCGAGGCCGGCCGAGAATTAAATCAGGAAGTTAATTTAAGTCAATCAGGCATTATAACTTAAAATTTGAGCTTGCAGTTTAGTGTGTGTCTGTTAAAGATGAACTTAGCAACACTGTCCACGAGTGACTTGTAAGCTTCAAATACAAACATGTGTCTTTACTCTTTTGCTTGTAATTTTCTCACGTTTTTCTCAGGGGACATTAGTGAAATGAAATTCAATGTCCGGAAGTTAAAAAGGGGTTTTAAGAGGCACAAGGAATCGTGATAGCACTATTTCGGGCCGTAGTTTGTTACACCAATACTCATTAAAGAACACCGTTAACCAATGAATGAACCCAGTGGGTATTGAAGTTAAAAACATCCCAATGTCCAAGAAAAACCTGACTTTTTTGTGACTGCTGCTGACTATGTGACCAAAATAATCAAAAACCTAACTTTTACAAGACAAGTGAGATTTGACTTGAGAATTATAAACATCAAAACGATAGGTTTGGGTATTCAATAAACGAGTACGTTGGCTAGTGTTGCGGAGTAAACGTATAAAAGATGAACGTTAATTCTTTATGAGATACTTTTATTGCGGAAAATTGTTTGTTCCTCTGGCCATAATAGTAAGAGTTACATTTCTTGTTACTAACGCACTAACGCACGGGCTTCTCCTCACGTGCATGGCGTAAGTTCGGGTCCCGCAGTAAATACTCTCTTTGTTCAAGAGCGTAACATTATCCGAACAGGAGAGTTGTGATAACTATCAACTTAGGGGATATATAAATATAAAGATACAGGTGGCACCTGTATCTTTATATTTTGTGATATTTGTAGGCAACTAATCATGTCGCACCATTAAACGGTATTTTTATAATTATTACCACTTTGAATAATATCTTGTATAACACGTTTACGCACCTAGGGATTCTGGTATAAAGGGCGCGAGTAGTAGGTATGTAGTAGTCTACTGTGGGTTCTGTAAACGTGTGAATATAATCTGTTGCTATTTGTAAACAAAAGGCAGCGCCGTCCTCACGAACCCATAAACCTAGAGGGTATTTCCACAACCAACACTGGGACACGAAGTGGAATTTTTGTTGGTGTGTTGTTATTATATTTATATGTGTGTGTTAAGTGTGAACAAGCTTCGCCATTTAATAGTAGGCGGTAACCTCAGACCTACGGAATGTGCATTTAAATTTGGTAAAAACGGTGAAGCTGTAGCGGAGGGGCGAGGTGCTGCGAGGCCTACACACCACCGGACCCCACCCAGGGCCGTTAAGAGCGCTTTCCCGCACTACCACAAAATAATCAACCAAGTGGCGCCATCTAGCTGTGACCAGCTAAATCAATAAACTTATATATAATAATATCCATAGAAGATGAGAAGATCAGATAGCTGAGCTCACAAAATCTGTTAGAAATCTGTTCGTCGTCTTCGCACCAAAGGCTTTTGAATCTAACTTGAAAATTATATTGATAACTTTTCAAGTTAGGCCACTATACCGACTAAGCAGTCGGCCACGGTAGGTACATTTTACCAATATAGAGCATGACAAATATTTTTGCTAATGTTAATTTACATTTTTTCATTTCATGTTAATCAAATAAAAATATAAGAAAAGTTGGAGGCGCCGGGTATCGATCCCGGTACCTCTCGCATGCTAAGCGAGCGCTCTACCATCTGAGCTACGCCCCCTGTGACAAACTGTGCAAAATAGTAGTGTAGTATATAAAATACGATTATTATTTTTTTTACCTTTAAACTTCACTATCCAACTAGATTTTGTCTGTAAGCCTCGCATTCCATTTTACAATTGTACAGTAATTTTATGTCATTTTAAGATTGTAATGCAAATATCTGTATTCAAATCCGTTCTATTGAACGCTAGAAAGAGTCAGCGTAAGATTGGAGGGGGGGGGGGTACGGACTGATTGGTGTTAACGAAATATAGTCTGTATCAAATGAGGTTATGGAATAAGTGGGGGGCCCTCCGACTGCTAGCCCCGGGCCGCGCCCGCGTGATCCGGCGCTGGGAACAATAATATTATAATATCACATACTATAGTATTACCTTTTTGGAGCCCATGGAGATAACCTGCTAGGAGGAGACGACGAGTGTTCAGATGGCAAGCTAGCACCCACACACTTCTGCACAAACAGGGATGCTGAGTATGTAATAGTGTGCAGTGCCCGTCCGGGATGGATGCGGGTAGCAGGAGCTCTGCTTGGCGTTTATTGAAAGAGGCCCAAGTCCAGAAGTGGACCGATAAGTGCTGGTGGTGATGATGGTGATGATCGAGAGGTACCTCGCCTGTCTAGTTCAGCTACAATGCTGCAAACATGAAGATACAGTATGATGAAGTGAGCAGGGTATGAGTTGCTGTGATGCTGAGACTTCAACACCTTCTCACGACAATTAGACGTGTTTCAGCCGAGCATCAGCCGTAAATATTATCATTATAGCGGCGGCCCAAGGGCTCGCGGCTCGCGTCGCGTCGGCGTCGCTTTGATACAGTTGCTCAATACCTACACCAACATCAAACCGTTCCAAACTAGGGATGCGCAAAATAATTGATTGTATCGATATATCATATCGTAACGTATCGTTAGGCTCTGTATCAATATACGATATTATCGTATAACTTTTTATCGATAAACACGATATTTTCAGTAGCCTATAAAATGAATAACATCAAGGTACTAAAATAAATTTAATTTTACATTTTGTTTTCACAAAAGTAAACAAACGTACAATTATGTATTTAAAGTAAACGTAACATCTAAAGATGCTACTGATTGAGATTAAACTTTACTAAAGCCGTTTGGATTCCGCCTTACGACTTTCCAATAGTGTAGGGCTACAGAGAATAAGCACTAGGAAAGCACTGGTGTAGCCATTAAAGTTGCCTTGTACCTAGACACATATCCTTCCACTCCTCTAAGAGGCTTTCTTAAATATTTTAAACGTGGTTCCTTTTTTTAATGAGATAGGGGGCAAACGAGCAGGAGGAAAGCGTCTACCTCCACCCATAGACAACAAACGGCCTTTAAGGAGTAGGTATGTCCTTTAAATCTCTTTTAATATTTATTATAAATATTATAATCAACAAAGTTTCATAACTCAAATGTGCCTCACCTTTTTTCAACATTGGATTGACTAAATATTTATTACTTCACGTGGCACAATATTTTTAATGCGATATGCCATGTATTGACATGTATTGACTTGTATCGATACAAGACATCGAAATGTCGCATAGTGTTGTATCTTATCGCTATAATATATAGGGTTGCGCGATAAGATAGTAAAATATCTTATCGCGCATCCCTATTTCATGCTGTACACTACTAGCCGCGCCTCGTAGTTATAACCCGTGTGAAATCTATAACCGTTCATTTTTATGATTCTTTAAAATATTATTTTGCAATTTGTAATCTATACCTGTGCCGAATTTTAACCAAGTCCGTTGAGCAGTTTTTGTGTAAAAGAATACCAAACATACATACATACTTTTACACTTATGACATAAGTGCGACTAGTTGGATGACAATTTGTATTATTAATAATATTCGTGCTTATAATTTAACAAATAAATTTCTCGTGTTACGATGTTTGCGTGAGAAGTGTTTAGTTATTAATTATCAGAAAAAAATTATGAAATAGTTTTTAGTTTTTACTACTTGTTAAATTATCTTTAAAAATTGTTAAACATTTAAGTACCTATCACTTGATGAATCACATCAGCTATATAAAGTACCTATGTGCCTAATTCAAGTCGCGCTATGGCTACTATATAAGCAAAATACAAACCACCACTTGTGAAGTCAGTAACTACTAACGTATAAAACTACAGTTCACAGTATTGTGAAATCGGGACGTACGAGGGGTGATTGATAGGTATCCGAAACGACAAAGAAAAACTTCAATGATCCATTTAAAACAATTTTATTTTTCGACGTAGTTTCCTTCTACCTCGATACATTTAAAACAATTTTATTTTTCGACGTAGTTTCCTTCTACCTCGATACACTTAAAACAATTTTATTTTTCGACGTAGTTTCCTTCTACCTCGATACGTTTAATCCAGAGATTCTCCAATGTCGTTACATCAGTTTGATAAAACGTTTTCTCAAACACCTCAAAATACTCGTCAACGGCGACATTGACTTCATCATTTGGTAAAAATCTTCGGCCACCTAAACATTTCTTGAGACTCGAGAATAAGTTAAAGTCGCACGGCGCCAAATCTTGGGAAATGGGGGGAGGGGTGTGGTAACAATTCGAACCGCAATTCATGAGTTTTGGTAACTGCAACCCTTGAGGAGTGCACAGGTGCGTTATCGCGGTGGAATAAAACTTTCTTCTTGGCTAAATGAGGCAGTTTCTTTCGGATTTCTTGACAAATTTGACCTCAAGCAAATGAAATTTTATTTGCATTGTTCCAATCGGGGCCGCTCTTGACCTACAAGTGTAAGCCTAATGCTCTGTTGTGTTGAGACTTGTAGCTGTCTTAACCCTGCGGCATACGGTTTCTGATGATGGATATCACGAACAGAAATGAGTAAGGCCCACTAAGTCAAGACGTCCACCTGAATGCTCTAGAAGCTGAAATATTACAAACTAATTGAGCTGATCCAAAGACAAAAATTGTACAAATAATTTGACGTTGTAAACTAAAATGTTGTAGTTTAGTGTCTTTTATTTCACCAAGACGTTTAAAAGCGCCTTGTATTTATTTAAGTTTTAACGTAACATTTTTTGATGTTAATATATATTCGGCATATGCAACGATGACCAATAACAAAGATTAATTAATTAAGATTTGATCTTTTTCTGCTACTCGCTTAAAGAAATACGAAGAAAATTTTCGCCAATCTAAGAATCATGGCTGTAATTTTCTATAATTTGTGCCCAATTTATCCTGAGATTCGGATAAAGTGCGATATGAAATCCAATTTGCTCGAAACATAAACTTTAGTTTTGTTTGAGGCATTGAAATGTAAATACCAACCACTCAGCTAAAAACCTTCTCTTATGGTGTGAAATTTAATTTGGCCGTAGTAGATAGCAAGTGCCAAGGGCCCACTACAGTACCGCAGTGTTAACAATTACTAATTGTCTATTTAACAAATGTTCGATGTCTTACACCGGAGACAGAATAGGATTTTTAGCCTGTCAGGTTTACAAAGTGACCACACATTCCATTTTTGCGGGATATTTTAAGAGGACTGAATGTCAATTTGGCCGATCTTCATTTTTTTTTAAATTTTTTTGAAATTTGATTTTTCAGTCCAAACCTTAGCCAGATAGTTAACTCAACATGTTGAAACCTTCGATACTACGTTTAGCAATACCATGCATACACGAATGCTATGTTTCATTATTAAGGGAAAAGCGAGAGTATGCCTAGAGCCTTGGTAAGTCACTACCTTCACCTATAAACATCCGTGCCACTGTTAGTATAGGCGTGCACGTCTGGAGCCCGTAACTACACTGCTTCCACAAAATAGTTGTAACAAAACGTGACAGCATGGCTGTCTCCTCACGTAACAAGTGAGAGCTATTGTCCGGGTTGTGTTGGCTCGATCCGGTTCAATACGGCATTGCCACTGTGTCTTCAAAATTGATCATTACACGCTAAGAAACATTTTTTAACATATTTTTCAGCCCATTTTGGATGCAATGTAGCATGACATTTAGGTAAGCGGTAGTCTCTTACCTGAATAATATACAAACGCAATGTTAGAAAACATTTAAAAGTCTAATGAAATATTTATTATTTACGTAAACATCTAGAACTCTATCCGCCATCTCGTCTCGCAATACAATTTCTGACGATGAGTTAACTGCGGCGCCCAGAACATTGTTTATCCGCATATCATATGTCCCGCGGAAAATCTATAATTTCTTGAGGACAAAATTATAAATTAGGTTATTAAAATGGAAATATATATCTTTAAAATCTAAGGGGTTAAGCGAGCAGTCGGTAAGAAAGAGAAAACGTGCTTACCGTAAAGTATATCTAACTTTTATCAACCTCAAAATAAGTCCTATAGGATGAACAATCTTATTCGTCTGTCTGTATGTCTGTCAAGAAAACATAGATTGTACTTCCCGGTGGCATAAACTCATGAAATTTGGCAAGAAATAGGACATTACATTGCATATCTTCAAAGTAGAAAATCCAAAACTTTGTGATTAATAGTCGTTTCTCAGAAGAAAACCGTTCTAAACTTATACATGTGGTATGTGGTTGTAAGTAAGTTGTTACTCTATTAATTTAGTACAAAATATATAACAGCTATACCTAGCGTGGCCGGTGGCACGAGGAGAATGTTTTGAAAGCACCATCTATGGGCAGCCATAAGTATTATCGTTGGCTAATCAAGTCCGCGTCGATGAGTCGGTGTGGTCACCGGTGGCGCAAGAGTTTAATTGTTGTATTATTTGGTCGCGCGGCCTCGGAACTTCGGATATTAACCATTATTTGTCAAAGTCAGGATAGTGAACGCTACCACATTAATGTTAACCCATATTCAGATGACCTTTGGCGTAAGGCCTGTTATTTCAACAAGTGAAGATTTATTTTATTTTTGGTAAGTACTTGACTCATTGATTGCAACATTATGTGTTTCAAAATAAATATATTTCAACAAAAAAGTAGAAATAAAACAAGCTTTTATTGAAATAAAAAATTGATAAAAACCTAGAAATAAATATAGCATTCGTAAAATAAGGAAAGTGTGTTATGTATTATTATCGTCAAAAGGCGAATTTGGTTATCGATATAATTAATTTATTATTATTAATATTTTTCACACCGACGACGGGCTGGCTCAGTTGGTAAGGCCGCGGGTTCGAATCCCGCCTAGATCATGGATGTTTATATGTGTATTATATGTATTTCTATACTAAAATCTTAAATATATAAAATTTTTCAAATCTATAAAAATATTAATTACATTTCCTTTGTGTAGTACCAGTAACACGAGTCCTTACGGTACTTACCACAGGACTGGGCTGACGGGGTGTGATGGGTCCAACAGATATTATAAACAAAAACACCGCAATAAATCACCTGATCACATATTAAGCAGTGCTACTCTAGTTCTTCTGTATGCTATCCAATCGGTGGATTTGTTGAGCCAGACCTGCATACACTACACGAGACGGGACGGCACAGCCATCACGGATGAAGTCGAGGGGGACGTCTCCCGACACTATCTCTTGAGACATTGTTGTTCTGATTAAATGAAAATGATGGCGACAGTCTTTGATATTTTCGCTACAGAACGTAAACAAATAAATGTTCTATTTATTTCGGTTTTTAGTTATTCAATTATACAAATTTTACCTACATTTGTGAGTTAATGATAGATCAATAAAAATGTAATCCTGAATCGTCATCATCTTCATTATAAGCCCTTATCGGCCCACCGCTGGACATAGGCCTCTCTCAATGAACGCCAAGACGACCGATCTCCTGCTACTCGCATCCATCCCAATAGTATACAATCCTGAATAGTATTTTCGCCTTCACCGGGTCCCTTCACCCTGGGTCGGATTCAGTGGCGTGCGGGGCTCGCGGCACACTATAGTGCCGAATACCCAAAGAAACCACCACGAGTGCCAGTGACGCCTTTGGTGAGGTGCCCCGGAACAACAAATCATCCGTGCGTACGTGAGTGTGTGTGTGCGTATGTGAAAAAAAAATACAATGTAACTTTTTATCTGTTACTTAAAGTACACACGTAACCTGAAAATGTAACACACCCTTAACAGAATTAATCGCAATCAACGCCTTGGGCGACGAGTGATTTAATTATACGTAAAAAAAAAACGATAAAGTTTTTATGTGTAACGCTGCCATAAATAATGGAAATCAGTAAATTTGTTATGAATATATTTTACATTCCTTCCGCCTTCTTCTCCAATGGGCCGCCGATTCACACGCCGCACGAAACGCGACAGCATAACTATTCCAATGCGGTGGTACCGTGTACAATAAGATCTTCCCTGTCGGTACCGCCCATTACAGCTGCAATGAAGGCTGGCACTAGGCTCCAATGTTGATGTCTTAGGTCTACGCGAACTCATTACAGTAAAAGTATTTTTACGGATTTTATCGCGGTTCGTTTAATTATCTAACTAGCCCGACGTTTCAGAAGCTTTACAACAACCATCACGGGAGGACTGGTTTCCGATGGTTCGTTTGTCTATGTACTATAAAATAAGGCATGTTGTGTCGTCGCGTTCGTGTTACTTACTAGAATCTGCAAGTCCTAAAACTGTGACTTGGCGCCCTTAGGAATAAAATAGAAATAATTTCGTAATTATGCTTACATAATTATGTATCTTAATACACTTATGAACTATGTCCGCGTACCCCAGAGGGACCAGGGCGTGTCTAGAAACATTTGAAAGCTACTCGATCTGTAACCCGCGCCTGGGGACATGAGATATAATACCGTAAAGTGACTAAAGGCCAAGACGTTAACGGCACTCACTATAATTAGATCTTGTGTAATGAATGACTATGAAATACAGAGAGACAGGCTACTCCTTGTTATCATAACTAAATTTCATAATTTAAACTGAAAAGCTGTCCCATGGACGCTCTGGTAATAAACATTCATGATATACTTTCACATATTCGCTTAGCTCCTTTGCTACACTAAACTATCTGTAGTCTCAGCGGGCAGGGCATTTATAATTGATGGTTTACAATGGAAATCTTCTAACGATTGCTGTATGCTCCAAATATACTTATGTTACACATAGTTTCTCTCCCGTGCTGTACCTGGTCTGCAGGCCTGGGAACGTCTTCAGTGATCCTCTCGAGCCTGTAGCGGCAGCATTTAGTGTGCTCCTTCGTCCTAATCCTAGCCGACGATACAGACACACGCACAGCAGTACACAAGTTACCAGCTTAACTAGGTACCACCTTCACTGACGAACAGATGGATATGACATAGCTGTTTCAACCAGGCCTGTGCCCCTAGATTAACTTAAGTTAGCTCTGATTTATTTGTAGACGCTATTCAGGCTTAACCAAAGGAAATACATCGTTTCCACGCTATACAAGCCATCTCAGACTCGCGACTAGTGGTTAATCGAACGAATGATTCTAGTGAGAAAATTGCACAGTAGACGTAAGCGCAATGAAACGTATTCCATTCTAACCCGTCTTTGTCTTTCTTAAGGATTAAATACCAAAAGAAAATTGGCAATGAGTAATTGCTGAATGTAGAGGAGCAGCGAAAAAATACTTCACTCGGTGGTGATCTGACTAATGATGATGGTGGAGCGATAAAGTGTGTACTTCAGTCTGACCTCTGAACAAAATCGCCAATTTATCAGAGCCACATCTAAAAGGCAACGATGAGTAAAAAAGAGAATCGTGACCGAAAAGGTCAGATGTAATAATTGGGACGACGAAAATATTAGCGAGCTTAGATATTATATGCCTGTAACATTCCTAGTCTAGGAGGACGGTCAGTATACGCTGCGTATAGCTCTACCGTGACGGGTGAGAGTTTGGCATTTGTAACTGGTAACATAGCTCTACTGTCTTAGGATTCACCCCAATGAGGACCTCTAAAAGGATATCTTAAAATTTTATCGTATTATAAATCACCATCGTAATGTTTTTTCAGTCCGATTTGAAATAATGAGATAAGGTGGGGTAGGGCGAAGCATCTCAATGTCGTCTGGTGAGTACATTCTTGTCTTCGGCTTAGACACAACACGTCCCTTTGCCTCCTATACTATAATAGTACATTTATTAGTTTGTTAAATGTCAACGGTAAGAAACAATTAACTTCAAGACTTCTTCAGTAGACAGTTTTGTAGGTTTTTTGCTCAGTGTAGTAAATATCCGCGCAGTGGGCCACACTGACTCTCCCAAACCATACAATAACAACAGACGTGGCTTCACGCCTGTAACGTACAGTAAGAGCTCTTCTAACAGCTTCCATATGATTGTTACGTCTTTTTCTAAGAAATAATCATACATTGCAAACGAAAAAGATTGTGTGTATTTATATATTCTTTCACGTATAAGTCACTGAACGGACCTGGAAAATCATACAATTATTTTTGTCCCAAAAAAGCGATGGTTTCCTTGATTTTATGTGCGTGAAATCGCGGGGCGTAGCTAATCTTCCTATAAACTAGGGAGTAAATCACATGATGCTGCCATCAGCGTCATGTTACTGTTGTATTATTGCTCACTATGCGCTAATATTTAAATATGCGCAAAAATTATATGTATAATGCCAATAATGACATACGTGATTTTGTAAATAACGATGGTTATTACACTAATTTGACTTCACTTTGTCTTCCTATGTATAAAGTTTGGCTTATGTATTTAAGAAAAGAATTTTTCGTATTAGTACGATACATTTTTGTACTTAGATGTAAATAATAAAACACGATCAGCTCTTGGACCGTAAGTAATAAAGCGAGTGCACTATCGGCCCAGTTTCATAACCCATTGTAGACGAGTCTCTTTGTGGAGCGCACCCAATATTTAATCAAATAGACTTACTATTTTAATAATGGGAACCGCTCTGATTGCATATTATCATGCTTATGTAACTATGTGACCGTCGGATTGTCTAAATCATCGTTTTTCATAACGGCTGGGCATTTTCAAAAACATGGTCGATTTGTTTTGTGGCGGTTGTACGATTAGCCGGATTGAATACGGCTGAGTGAATTTCCGCCTGAAAGTGTTCGGCGTTATACGTTATTCAATAAAGCTACCCGTATTGACATTAAGTGGGTCATAATCAGGTTTCTCTCACTTATCTTTGACAGGCTCTTGACATGATGACAACAATGGCGTCGAATATAAAGAAATAAAGGTTATGTCCCCATACTCCTTCGTGGTTAGGTTATTATTTATTTGCACTCAAAACATTAGAGACTAATTTCATACTATAATGAGGCTAAATGTCAGCCGCCATCTTGAAAAACGTCTTGCAATGGCAACCCCAAGAAATCAAATGGGACCCGTTTTTAAAAACGGCTAGCCCTAATGTAAAAGACGATTTATACGATACGGCATCTATACTTGTGTGAGGAAAAATCTGCCGTTGTATTAAATAGGCACCAAATTTTATACTAACAGACAAAACGATTAATAGGAAACAACAGGCTATAACATATCACCAAAAATTAAAGACCCTGAAAATTGAATTTGCTGTAATCAGAAAACTATAATTTGTACATGAATCAGTTCGTGTTCTGTACTAAAAGTGATAAATGAGCCCCACTGAGCTTTTACAGCCCTAAACGTGTGTCTCCTATGAGCGAAAGTTTATAGTTATTGCCCCTCCAGTCGTACCGGGCGAACTCCGCTGCTAAGCTACACTGGCCTCACCTATTAACAAACTATAAACCTAACCTAATATATTAGGGACGTTCTTTATACGACACACGAGCAGCCGCAGCCTTTACGCCTGTAGAATGTGACCGAGTGTACCCGCTCGTACTGGACCAATTCAGCAACAAAACGGCAGTGGTGTTACCTGAAGTTACAGCAAAACGATTAAAGTAAATTGTTACGTAGCGCGCGCACACGCCGTCTCGGAAAACGGACACTCTGAAGTTATAGCACTTTATAGAATAGAATAAAATTTTATTAAACTAATGAAGTTACAAAAATTGTCACTTCTTGGCAAAATATCACTGCACTAGGACCCAGCTGTATCGCAGGATCTTTGTGGTAATTGGAATAAAGTATTACCGTTTATAGTTAGTCAAATCTACGGTCTTTTTATACAACAAGTGGTTGTTATTATAAATTTCTGTACTAATTATTAGTTATTTGGGTACTGAAAATTTTACTTCATACACGTGTACAGTACACACAATGATTCACTGATACCATAAGAAGTCGGTTTAGTGTGAAGTGTAGCAGAGATGAGCAGAATCAATCAGCATTGAGCTCATAAATTATCATTATTTTCGTGCTTGCTGAGTACCAAAAAATCGAATGTAGTCATCGTTTACCTTCCTGTACACTCGCGCTTCGTACGCCTGCCTACCGCAGAACACATACTTGTGTCTCCTGTTAATATGCCTTCCTGCATGACAGGGTTTCTCCGAAGCCACTAGTGATGCCAATTTTTTTGACTTTGGCAGAAAATCTATATGTGCGCAGGGTAGACGAAGTAAAAAAGTGATAAAATATACCTTTTTTGTAATGATATTAATTATAGAATCACCAAATACAATATATCTGACCATCGCACACAATAACAAAGCAGTGCAAGAAAGCGATTAGGCTTATCAGTTCAATAATTACGAGAAGCAAGTAGTCGGTAACGCAAACGGTGCAAACATGTCTCGACAGCAGCTCGAAGTCGTCTTGTGCCTGCTGCAGCTCGTCGCTTTACTCACGGACTCGGAGAAGTCTTACGTCCCTAACGACGCCGGCGCCTTCACAACGAGTTCATGCGCGGAGAGTGGTGTGAGCCCGCCCACGTCCTCGTCGTGTACCAGCATCAACATCGCCGGAGCGAGCGCAGACGACGTGGAGCGGTACAACGTACACTTCGAGTCCACCGCAGTGCTCGTCGGCAGTGGAGCGGATACTACGAGGGAACGGTCACGGGCGGAGAGCAAGTGAAGTTCTCCGCATAGGACCCCTAGTCAGAGGCGCGAGTGTATAAGAAACTAAACGCTGTTCAGCATATCTATGCTCCGTCCGGCGCACGCGGAGCGCACCTCTGCATGGACAGTCATCGGCACCATTGACGATGTCATTACACTGGAAACGCAATGATTCTATGCTTAAAACGGAAATAGGTAATGAAAACGAAATTGAAAATCTTTATTTATGTATTAAGTTTACGCGAATGTTACTCATTATAATAAAACTATTTTTACGGGTTTTATCGCGGTTTAATTAATTATTTAACCAGCCCCGCGTTTCAGCAGATTTACAGCAACCATAGTCGTGGGGGGACTGAGATGACAGATGTCCTGATGTCATTATGTATTAAAATTACCCGAAGAATTATAATTATTTAGTTGTCCTGGTTAACGCCAACAGTACTTATTATATGTTGTTGTCTTGAGGTGTTATGTTTAGCTTTCGGTTTGATTATGTTAACCACTGGGTCCCAGGTAGAGGGAGGAACCCGTCCATCGTCTCTATTGAATCTGGATGTATTTTAATATCAATAGCCTCACGGGCTCCTTTGAAGGAATGGCTGTTACCAGTTGGGGATTTGCGCTTTATCAAATCTAATGTAATGCCCTACCATTACTTCCGCATGCTCACAGAGCGCAGATTTTGTTAACACGTCGGTGTTTCATATCAGCTGTATGTTCCTTACCGCCAGTTTTTATTCATCTTTTTGTTTGTTATATAGTTTTTATTTTATACCCTTTTTCTCTATTTTTCTTAATGTAATAATAATAAAAAACTAATATGTAGCATTCCATGCGGATTTACCGCCTTTGAATCACGTTGCGGCGGGATCTTTATCAACAATAAGCAACACTGTTTGTAAATAAAAAATCTTACATAATTTTCGCCTTTATTTTCGCGCCTTATCTTGGTACCTAATCTGTTATTATTATATGACATTTACATATTTTATTTGTAAAAAATTCGTATTTGTACTGAAAAATTAAAACACTCTTTTTAATGTAACATATTTATTTGATCAAAACAGTTACGATTATCATCTAGCCTAAATACGACAAACTGTGTGAAAGCATTTTGTACTGCCTCCTAGAAGAAAACTTTTTATTGCGTAGAAAATTGTCCAAATCAGGAAACAAATGGTAGCCCGTTGGAGCAAGACCTGGCGGATACAAACGGTACGCATGGGTTCTAATTGCAGTTCCTGTAGACTCACACCGGTTTCTCGTTTTCTCGCGCTGTTACATGGAGTAAGCATCACCATTAGATGATGATTTATGTGTCGGGGCTGTTTCACTACTAGTTTTGGTATCATTTTTCGGAGTTCGGTATAGTAGACATCTGCCGTTGCCTAATCTGGGAAGGCCATTGTGAATAAGACTATGCTGAGACCACCAAACAGTTACTACTGCCTGTTTATTGGTAAGCTTTGTTTTAGGACACTGTTGCAGCGTTCGACCTGGGGTCAGCCAGTACACTTTTCGCTTACGGTTATCGTAAAGAATCGACATTTCATCACATGTCACATTTCGAACCAATATTTCTTAACCCTTAATTTGGCAAAGTATAAAATGCTATAAAATCTGAATTTTGTTGTCAGAAACATTACAATATGTGAAAATTTAAAGAAAATATATCTGAAAAGCTTAGTTTTCCTGAAAACTCATGTATGCCACAACATACACCGCCAACTACTCAAGAATACAAATCGCAAATGTCTTGTATGCAGGGCATACATTGCCAGTTACTGTAGGTACTGACTATGTAAAAAAACAACTATTATATTTATTATTTATTTTTATTAAAAAAAAATACATAGAAATTACGTAGGCACATGGTAATCTAGTTGACAATTACGGGAATTTTTGCCAGTTAAGAAACAAAGGCGGACGTGGCACTTCATACATTGTACGATTGTAAGCTTTGAACACAATCTGCATCTTCCTGGTGTGGCCATTAAGTTAAGTCAACCCCTCCCATATGCGTGTTGTACAGAAACATTGTAAAGGATTACAATTTGTGGATATTGAACGTCGACCTTCGTTTTGGAGTCCTTGCAGTATCTTTTTACTGTAGCTACTGGTTCAACGCCTTATCAAGGTCACTGCTTTGTTGTCATTGCACCGTACTGCGACCAAGCGGTTTTTGTCGCAGTAGATTTGAGCATGACTACCCCGATGTTTCTTTTTCATTTGCATCTCTGAGGGCAAAATTGCTTCCGCAACTCTCAATCTATTATTCCTGATGGTTCCTAGTCCAAAGATCCCATAGTGTTCTCTCAGTATGTAGAACAATTCCGGGCAACTAAAAAAGTTATCACAAAAAATAAAGGCTGGTTTGGATTTAATACTTTTGCACAAAGCAATCACGATTTGCGCTACAAATCCGATTGATACTTCCTTTTCTGTAAATGAATGGAATCGGAATGTGTCCTCTTCTCCATTCAACACGAAATCATAAATCATTCCTGAAACTTTAACGTAATTTTTAAAACCCCATTTATTAGGTTTGTCCTTCATATATTAACGCCGCCTCCCAGCTTTTGTCTCTTTGTACGGGATCATCATCTCATCGGTGCTGAATCTCCTTTCATTTTATTGAGCTAAACAATTGACATTTATTTTTTGCACTATCGGCCTAACTTTATAGTATCTGTCAGAATCTTGTACGTTGTTGTCAACAAAATGTAAAAAACGACGTATATGTTGATAACGTTTTAGTGGCATCAAATCAGCCACATGTTTGTATCTACATCGCAAAGTCCAATAATCAGTATAGGACGGCATGCTTCCAATACCCATAATGAAAAGAATCGCTAAAAAATCTCGTAATTCGTCTTCAGTTAAACCCAGAGTACGTCTAGTTTCAGATATTGCATATTTATTTGTTTGTTCGACAATATTTGTCAAAACGTCTGGGGAAAAGAATCGTAGAAATAGTCCAGAGGAGTTAGGGCTGTGACGCTCCCGACAGGACCCGATTCCTCTTCTATAGAAGCCACATGTCGAAACACAGCTTTTTTCCAATGATAACTAAGAGTAAAGTTTTGCATTCGTCTAGGTCGAACCAGGGGTGCATTGGGTGCAATTAGTGTAGCAGTTGCAGGAGTAGCAGGGATTGCAGGCGTTGTGCAATTCGGTTCTAGAAATGGGCTTGAATAAACATTTCGGAAAATTGGTGTAAGGCGAACATTTTTGCTGGTTGGGTCTTCATCATCTAGAAGATTAAGTCTTTCTAAAGAGCTATCAATTGAGGGTACAGAGGAGCTGGACATGAAAAGCGGCGTGTTCGCACGTATTTCGTCTTCAATATCAGAAAGTTCACTATCATCAGAGGTACATTTTGAGCAGGGACAAGCGCTAAAATTCTACCACCACGAGTTTCAAGCTTTTGCTGTCTTCAGCAAATAACATATTTCTCTTTGTCTGCAAAGAAAACTGCTAACATACAAACTAAGCAAAGGAAAACCCTAAAATTGGCAATGTATGCCCTGACATACAAATTAAATAGGGGCATTATTTTGGCAACAAACTTGGCAATGTATGTCACAGCAGACATCATGTTAATACCCAAAATAACACCAATACAAGAAGTTAGAACTGCAAACTTATTAGACAAGTTATATAATCATGATATCGAGCATAGGGTTTAGTCGTGAAACTTTCCCAAACTGGGTAATAATCAGTAAAATTATATAAATACCTTGGAGAGAATAGAAGTCGGCCGCCGGTGCACCATTTTCGTCAACTAATGTCAAAACTAGTGATACCAGATGCCTGTATTATTATATTTTCTGCTAAAAGTTTTTTAAGTTCCAAAGTGATAAAAATATAATTTTACGTTATTTATGTATTTTCTAATATAAAATATTTTTAAAGGTTGATGTATGTTGGGGCATACATTATCAAATTAAAGGTTAATTTCTATATTCATTCAATAAGGCAACACAAGTTTCAAGACGCGTTTCTGTAGATCAGTCAAAACACGCGTCACCCTGTTAGCATTTTTTCATATTTCTTATGTAATTGATTTGGCGTAAATTAATTAATATTGACGCAAAGTAACGTAAAACCATGCCACTAATTCCTGGGTATCGGCTTCCATCAAATGAATGAATGAATGAATATAGCTTTATTTATGTATAACTTACACAGTTATACAAATTTGTAAACACAATAACATCATATTTCTCACCGAAATTAAAACAATGAGCATAATACAAAATAGAACGGTATTAGTGTAGGTACCTGCTATAAAGACTCTGTTTTTCCGGTACTTGGTGTATGCTTGGTATTGGGATCATAGTGTCAGTGGTGTCGATCGTTAGGTCTTTTGGAGGCGCATTTTTCAGTGTCTAAATTTTTCTGATGCGAGGTCGGGTTGCGGAGATATTTATATTTTTGTAGTTCGGCTTTCTTATCGGAAAAATCAGTAAGTCGTCTATATAGACTTGTCCTGGTTTTGACCGTTCGGTCCCAGGGCAGGGGTGTGTGGACGACTTACTTGTGTTGTGTTGCTTGTTTCGCTGTTTCGTTGTGGTGTTCCGTGCAGTTTCGTGTATTTTCGTCTGTTGCGGTCTTGTATGGGGGTCTTTGTTTAAAATTCGCGAAGTTGGTGCAAGCCATTTCGGGATTTGGGGTTTGTTTTGTTTTGTTTTTTGTTGTTTTGGTTACTGTTCTTGCCTTTAAGGCGTGAATATGTCAGGGGGGATGGGTTTAGGGGGGGAAGGGTCGGGTTCGACGAGGGGAAAGGGCGGGGGGCGCCCTGGGGGAATCGTCCTGAACTATGAGGTCCTGGAAGATTTTTCTTCACAGGCCTCGCTGTCTGAGGCGGAGTTGGGGCGCAAGCGCCTCTTCACTGAGGGGTCCGGTGACTCCGGCTCGGAGACTGGGTTTTCGGAGACCAGGTCGCGGTGCGTCGCGAAAAGGGGAAAGGCGCATACGCTGACCGGAGCCCGGGCGGCGCTGCGTGAGCGCATTAACCATGAGAAGGAGGATGATTTCGAGGCGGCCCTACGGAAGAGGGTTTTTTTAAGGGAGAAGGAGGGAGGTGTGACAAGTACAGCGACTCCTATTATACTGGAGGACGTAGAAAGGTGTGGGGCCGAGGAAGTCAAGGTAGCTGCGGAGGCAAATCTGGAGTTAATACTTGATCTCACAGGCAAGTCGTCCAACCTCAAAGGGGGCTACGCCTCTAAAATTAAGCGGGCCGCGGGATCCATCAGGGATATGATTGATCCCTGGTGGTCCGCACGGAGGATGGAGAAGTGAGGCGGCTGAAGGCCGACAACGCGCGGTTACAGCGAGAGCTGGGTAACCTGTGCGAGGAAGTTCGCGCCTATAGGCGGGATTTCGAAGAGGCGCGGAAGAAGTCAGTCGAGGGGACGGAAGGTGTCTCGAAGTCGTCCGAACTATTAAAGGAGATCGCCCAGATGGTTGGGGATATGGTGGACGCCCGCTTATCGGGTCTGGAGATGCGCCTCCCACCTGCCCCACCCTGCCGCCCGCCTCTTGCCGGGGACAGCAGGCCGCTGGCGGAAGAAACCAGGGCAGCAATAGCGGCAAAGAAGACGGCCAACCCCACTAAAGAAATGGATGTGGGTCCCAATTTACGGGAGTTCCCGGCCCTTCCCCAAAGCACAAAGGGGAAGGGTAAAGGAAAGGGGAAGGGAAAGAAGACGGAGTGGACGGCGTTCGGACCCTCCACCGCAAATGCAGTGGCCCCTCCAACAGAGAGGGGGGCAGAAGAGCAAGTCCCAAGAGAAGGAGAGAAGTGGACGGACGTCGTCCGCCGTAAGGCGGCGAAGAAGCCGGTGGCACCAGTGCCGCCGGCGAAGAAGAACAAGACACCGGCGGCTTCTGCGCCGCCGGCGAAAAAGAAGGAGGCTGCGAAGCCGAAGCTGTCGCTCCCCCGATCCTCGGCCGTGATACTTAAATTACGGCCGGAGGCAGTGACCAAGGGGACGACGTACGCTTCGGCACTACTGAAGGCGGAAGAGGCGGTGGATCTGAAGGAGCTGGGAATTGGTCCGCTCCGGATTCGCCAATCGGCGACCGGGGCGCGACTTACAGAGCTGCCCGGCTCCACGAGCGGCGAGAAAGCGAACAATCTCGCCGCTCGCCTGCAGAAGGTACTACAGGAGGAGGCGGAAGTAAGCAGGCCCGAGAAAAAGGCGGATGTAAGACTCTCGGGCCTGAGTGACGCGGTCACCGTAGAACGACTTACGACTGCGGTGGCAAAGGAGGGGGGCTGCCACCCGGGCCAGGTCTCCGTGCGCAATTATCGCACGGGGCAGTTCGGCTCGGGATCGGTCCACATCGAGCTCCCGGCGACAGCGGCCAAGAAGCTGCTCGATGCTGGGAGCATAATGGTGGGGTGGTGCCGCATCACCGTTCATTTCCTGCAGGCGCGCCCTAGGCACTGTTACCGTTGTCTGGAGATGGGGCACGTGTCCAGTACGTGCCCCAGTAGCAAAGACCGCATCACTTTGTGCTATCGCTGCGGTCAGCCCGGCCACAAGGCCGGAGGATGTTCGGCCTCCGCTCATTGCGCGGTGTGTGCGGACGCCGGCAGGCCAGCGGGCCACGTCATGGGGGTTGCATGTCCTGCAAGCCAGCGCGGGATAGTTCCCCCTATCTCTCAGAGGGGGAACCGTTCGGGGTTGGACGTAGAGATGGCCTAATATGCCACGCCATCTCAGCGTCCTCCAGGCGAACGTCAACCACTCCGCCAGGGCGCAGGACCTTTTCCTGCAGTCCATGGTGGAGTGGGCGATAGACGTCGCGATCATGGCCGAGCCGTACGCCGTGCCCTCCAGTCTAAGCTGGGCTGGTGACACCGACGGCTCGGTGGCGATCATGGTGTGGCGTGGAGCCGGCCCCCCCCCTCGTAGTCAAAGCGAGGGGCCGCGGGTACGTGGCGGCGGTTCGGGGAGAGGTGGCGTTCGTAGGGGTCTACTTCTCTCCGAACCGCAATCTGGCAGCCCTGGAACGGTTTCTCGAAGTTCTGGGGCCGCTGATAGGGCAGCTAGCCCCCCTCTAGGTGTTCGTGGTCGGGGACCTCAATGCCAAGTCCACGGCATAGGGTAACCCGGTCACGGACCCGAAAGGGAGGGAGGTGGAGAAGTGGGTGGTAGCTGCCGGACTGTCCCTACTCAATACGGGGACAGTCCAGACGTGCGTGCGATGGTCGGGAGGTTCCGTGGTGGACGTCACTTTCGCCATGCCGGCCATCGCGCGCAGAGTGGAGGGGTGGCGGTTGGAAACGGAGGTGGAGACGCTCTCGGACCACCGCTATATAAGGTTCGAGGT
>JAFELO010001883.1:0-11459 GCA_017140195.1 Eumaeus atala
TTTGAAGAATTCTTTCGGTGTTGGGAATATCCATTTAGCGAGGGAGGTAACAGCCACTACGCTATGTCAAATATACTACATTACTATAATAATAATAATAATGACTATAGGTAGTAATATACAATATGAGTATAATTGTGTGCTTATTGATGTGTATATAAATAGCTTCCACAGCTTACAAGATGCTGAGTGTGACATTACCCAGAGCACCAGAACACTGAGACAATACTTGACTCGATACATGTTGACGCTTCAAGCGCTAAGAGCTTGTGGCTCTACAGTCTGCCTGTAGGCGATGTGTTTGTTAAACGTTCGTATGTGTACTAGTACTGCTACGTAGACGAATTGAGCCGGCGCGACGGCGCCGGAGTGAAGAGCCGGACAGAGGAACGAGGGGAGGCGATGGGTGGATGACCTTGGTAACGGAATATCTTATTAGTAAAATATCACGAAATATATATATGTTACTTGCAAAAGTCCAGCCGCAGCTGCAACTGCTACAAGAAACATGCGCATATTTTATAATTCTGCGATAAGTAAACGGATTGTAAATGGATAGCTTTATCGAACACGACAAATAAAAGATTAAATCAAAATATATTTTAAGACTTTCGATAAACTGCATTCCGATCAGTCCAGTCGTTCTAAATCATTATATAACGTATAAAAACGCACACATACATGAGACACCTACTCGGATTATGGAGGGAATGTATTCTGGAACTTCGAATACACATTTTTAAGTGAGATTTTCGAAAATCTGGCGAATTTCCTAATACAGGAATAGCTCAAGGTGCATGAGGGTGTAGGGACGAACGACAGAGTCCGCCAATGTTCGATGTGACGGCGTGTTTTGTGTGAATGGAGTGGGGTGATATAAGAACAGAATTGCTGTGATTGCATTACACGAAGTAGGCATGGAGCCAAATGCAATATTCAAAATTCTCTATACACTTGGTATTTGTCAAATGTTTGTGTACAATGAGACTTTCTCTGTTTGTGGCAGAGAAAGGTCTACATTTGAGCAAAATTTTAATAAACATAATGACCGTTTTATGCCCAATGTTCCAAGGAAGCTTCCCATTCGTCAGAGTAAAACGTGGACATTATCCGTCTTCAGTTATGTTTTGGTGGGGTGTTGGCTATGAAGGAGTGACTGAGCCATATTTTTAAGCAAAATTTACTAAAACATCGGCACAAATGTATCAAGATATCATTTAGTAGCATGTAGTTAAGTTTCTTAATAGTAACTTGTTCCATAACCAAGTATTGTCCATCCAGCAGGTCTCGGGACCAGATCATAAGGCTCTGAATCCCTAGTCTTAGTTGAAATCGATGTTCCGGGCATTAGAAATCATCTAGTCCTGACCTTAACCAAAACACAGTTTTAGAGAGCACAGCCTGATCTAAATTCCATGGTAATTTAGAGTCCTTAAAACAATCCATGAGATTGGCAGTGAAGAATTTCCACATGGAACGCACCCTGCGTGATACTTTTGATAACTGGGTTTGACGTTTAAAGGGCTGTTGGAGCCAATGCGGACCACTGCGAACAAGCTTTTTATATTTTGAATTGTTTTATATTTGTGAATGAAACTTACATACTGTAAAAGTAATAACTGTTATTTGCAATTACAAAAGTTTTCCTTCTTCGTTACAATGTTTATGACAATACTTTGTATACTTATTATGTAAAATATTTAATTATATTTTATCCTTGGAGGACATTTCCTCTGAACATTATTATGCAAATTATAATTATTAAACTTGATGTGTAATGACAGCGCATACTTCATTATCTATCTCCTTTTCAGACGCATCGCGATTAGCATCGCCAACTCTTGAGATCGATATAATTAATATACATATTCATGTTCCGTGTGTAATATATGCAATTTCGTGTTCACAGGGTCCGGTCCTATGAAAACGAAATGTCTGTTTGCTTGTTAAGTCCTAGTTACGGCTCTTAGAATTCTAAATCTACACACACAAATGAAATATAAAAATATGATTTACAAAAAATTTTGAATCTCTTAATACTGTTATAATAATAGTTTGCTGTGAAAATATGTTATAGTTCCATGGAGCTCGAGTACCGGTCGCCTTCTGTTCATGGCACCTCGTAAGATATCGAGCACATTTCACCCAGCGATACCAACAATATATTATAGTTCAGCGGAGCTCGAGTACCGGTCGCTCTCTGTTTACGGCACCTCGTAAGATATCGAGCGCATTACACACAGAGGTTTTGCAGTTTTTTCTTGAGTTACTTTGAATGTTTGAGCAGTCTGCGTAGGGGTAGACCCTCCGGGGTAGGTACCCATTGATCGCTACATTCGGTTTCGATTCTCATCCTATCACAAGAACTAATATGATTTGATAAATTAGACTGTTCGTAATGCGATAGCTCTTATTATGTTGTACAGCAAGATCATTATCACAGAAAGACATCGTTACCTCAAGTTCGCTATCAAAGTTAATCTCTCCGCGGGCTGATTTCCAAGGTGCAGATTAGATAAGCGCAGGATGCTATAAACCAAACAGATCACATATCTGGAAACGTAAAAACTAACGGGGGTCCTTTTATGTCGTAGAGTTCCGTGATTCTACGACATGAAACGACCTCGGAACACGTACATTACCGTCATGCTCGTGTTCCAGGCTATTATAACGATGCGCTCTGTACGCTCGTGCGTACATTTTTTCACCTTGTATAGATGTCGATATAAGTGAATCACAACCAGGGAACATCAAGAGGAACTATTTAATATTGGCCCTGTAGATATGTACAAGGACTCCAAAACTGCACCTTTTACTAACGTATATTCATCGAATCATGCGATGAATAATGAGTACAATTTATTAATTGCATTTATATTACTTGTTATATCCATAATACTTGAACAGCGCCATCTGTTGGTGAACTTATACAACACAACTGAACATTATCCCACAGTCCTAAAGTTGACGCTTTTGTTATTCACCGTCACCTTCTTACATCTATCGTCCTACAAGACCCCTGGCTCGTGCCCGGAACGTCTGACACGCCGAAGAGTGTTCGAGAGGGAATGCTCTGTCACATACCAACTATGCGGGGTAGAGTCTTCACCTAAATATTAAAATGCGCAGTTAAAAATACTGCGTTAGAAAGACTTATGTGTACCTATGTTTATACGTATGTCGGTCTATATGTATGTAGGTTTTATGTTGTCTAAACCCTGAACAGTTTGAAGGATTTTAATTTATGAGGTATAGAGAGAATTTGTGTTATTAACTTCTTTTCCTGTCCTGTGCCCTCAAAGCGAATCTGGTGAATACTAAATTTTTCCAAAATCGGACCTGTTGCATCTTAGCCGTTTTGATATTCAAGTTTATGAGACACCTATGACATTTACTATAGATATGGTTTATCACTATCTTAATAATTTTAACAATTTGTTTCTTTACTTAACAAACTATTTTAGCCTTGTTCACTTTTCTTAATGTGGCTACTATGTATCAACATCCAACTCGAAATTTCTGGTTACAATTAATATGAAGTAACTACATTATACAACATAAACATATCTCCACAGGGATTAACTAGACTTAGACTAACTGTTCATGTTTCATTTATTGGGCAGTGGAATTTACCTACAGCGAAACGATTGACTGACATTAAACACAAAAGACTCCGATTGCTCTTCTGTTTCCTAAAGCTATGAAACCTTGAATATTTTTGCGTCCCTACCCGACGCTCTCCTCTACGCGCTCCAGGCCTCGCGTGAAGCTACGGTAGCGGACATTTCTTTCATAATCTCAATTTTATACCAGGAACTAAAATAAAATAACATAGTTATAATAAAATAAATTACCACAATAATGTAATCCACATTTATGAAATTAATTATATAACACTTTAATGATTATTTAATTACATATTAAGTTACTCAAATATTCTAAACATAATTCGATATCTAATAAGTTACTGCTATTAAACATATATTTATTGATTTATGGAAGTCCCTCTGTGGCGTAGACCTCCCCCATTTCTCTCCACTTTTGTCTATCACTCGCTATCTAATTCCATACTGGTTCACATCTTTCTTTAAATAGATATATTTAATCCCATCGTCTCCTTGGTCTTCCTCTATTTCTATGTCCATATCTAGGCACCCAGTCCATAATTTTTCTGGCCTATCTGTAACATGGCATTCTGCATACATGCGCCGCCTATTTCCATTTTAGACTTCTTATTTTTTCTGATTATATCAGTCACTTTCGTTTCCTTTCTTATTACTTCATTTTCTATTTTATCCGATACTTTACCGCAGGCATAATTCTTTCCTTTTTTTTTGGTATATGGACAAATTATGTTCTCTAATGTGTAAGGACCTTATTTGGCATCCATACGTCAAACAAGGCAGAATCACCATGTCATACAGTATACCTTTTATTTTTATACTTATTTCTTAATATCATATAATAGTGGCAGGAGGATGAAGGACCAGTCGTCCAGGTTCCCTTCTCACTGACTGCTCCGAGACACGCCACCACGGCGCTGCGGCCGAAGATGTATCTAGTCGGTTCATGGATCACTCGACCGTGTCAGTGTGGGCCGTTTGGGCGGTTCATAAAAGTATTTCCCCAGGAATAAATATTTGTTCAAATGTCCTGCATTTTACTTGTATTTCCGTGTCTGGTCCCAGACATTAGAACGATGAATGAAAGAAGAATATAATCGTTGTATCGGATTTATTACTCATTACTTAGCTTAACAGGTGTATATATAAGTAAATGGCAATAGTATATAATCCAAGAAACTAGCGCGTGCATCTAGGGCTATTCTTCACGTTGGCGCTAAGAGCTGTTGAGCAGTTCCAGCTGATGTACTGTTAATTAACTCTCGCGGAACTTCGATATTCTTTGTGGCGTTATCCTCACTTCATTGTTTCGTTTCTGTTATTTAATAAATGTTTAAAACACGCTGACCCAGCCGACGTCAGCCATTTTAAACCACGCAGTTGAACAAAAGTTGTTAAGAAACACAACATTATTGTGAAATATTAACGTTTAAAGCAGCGTGTCCATGTATTTTTTGAAAGTTTTAATATCTCAGTTTTGATAAAAGCCCGTAACTGTTGCTAAGTCTTAGGGGCCATTTAAAGTTACCCTTTGCCAACATCACTGTTGGTAAGAAGAAGTCAGAAGTCGGAATGATATAAAACTCAGAGTAGCGGCAAATGTAAATAAGTTCCCGTACCATTTCCTGTACAGTTTGTGCGGAATTCAATCGTGTTATTGGCTCCAAATAGTATGTAAATAAAAGCGAACCCAATATAACACGGAGACCCACTCCTGGACGGGAGGGAATTTAATATATTTTTTTCATCAACTCGCGCTGCGGAAGCGAAAGCTCCTTAGATATAAGTATGTATTGTAATACTAGCTCCGGCATGCGGGTTCCCTCGTGTTAAATCTATTTACGCGTTTATTAGTTCAGTAATACTTACTGGAAACCGGTCACAGGCGCGCGCGGACTCCGAGGGACGTCCACATTGTATTGGTATTTATTTAACAAGTGTTTGCATTTCATCACATACATGTACCTACATACATATGGGTGTTTGCTATTCTTTCTTGCAAAAACCACTGAATGAATTAGAATGAAATTTGGCCCTGATGTTCTGATTTAACACAAGCATGGCTTTCGGTGTCTCATTACAGCAGAAGCCGGCGGGCATACATCACCAGCTGCTGTACAGATACACCACTACACGACTGGTTCGTGTAGGCTTATTACAGCAGGAACAGGCGGGCACACATCACCAGCTGCTGTACAGATACACCAAGACACGACTTGTTTGTGTAGGCTCATTACAGCAGGAGCAGGCGGGCACACATCACCAGCTACTGTACAAATACACCACGACACGACTTGTTTGTGTAGGCTTATTACAGCAGGAGCAGGCGGGCACACATCACCAGCAGCTGTACAGGTACACCACGACACGACTTGTTTGTGTAGGCTTATTACAGCAGGAGCAGGCGGGGGCACACATTACCAGCTGCTGTACAGATACACCACGACACGACTTGTTTGTGTAGGCTTATTACAGCAGGAGCAGGCGGGCACACATCACCAGCTGCTGTACAGATGCACCACGACACGACTTGTGTGTGTAGGCTTATTACAGCAGGAGCAGGCGGGCACACATCACCAGCTGCTGTACAGATACACCACGACACGACTTGTTTGTGTAGGATTATTACAGCAGGAGCAGGCGGGCACACATCACCAGCTGCTGTACAGGTGCACCACGACACGACTTGTTTGTGTAGGCTTATTACAGCAGGAGCAGGCGGGCACACATCACCAGCTGCTGTACAGATGTACCACGACACGACTTGTTTGTGTAGGCTTATTACAGCAGGAGCAGGCGGGCACACATCAACAGCTGCTGTACAGATGTACCACGACACGACTTGTTTGTGAAGGCTTATTACAGCAGGAGCAGACGGGCACACATCACCAGCTGCTGTACAGATACACCACGACACGACTTGTTTGTGTAGGCTTATTACAGCAGGAGCAGGCGGGCACACATTAACAGCTGCTGTACATATACACCACGACACGACTTGTTTGTGTAGACTTATAACAGCTTTTGGGTACAGGATAAGGAGCGCGTATGGTAACCCCACCAGATTGGACTGTCCCATGGTTGACGGGGTTATTCTATGGTGCGAGACAACTCCATTTGTTAATATGATGTCAATCCTTGAGGGGACTGACTAGCCGTCGAGATCCCCTGGTGATTTACAGACTTGGGGTTAATAGTATTGACACTATAGATAAATGTTATGTATAGGAAGTTGCATATAATTTACACGACTAACTCCACAAAAATATACTCCTCATTGGAGTAGGAGAATGAGGCTAGATATTATAGAAAGATTGTGGTCATCCATTCGCCCCGTCACTCCGATAGCGCGATGTAACTCGTGTGGTGGCGTCATCTGTTGGTGATCAGATGCAATGGTACAGCTTAGTTATATATAATATGTGCACTGGAGAACAAGAACCTGCCACGTAACGCGAGGTGTTCTAGGAGGGTCTAACTGGTGTAACAACCACGTAGCGACATGAAACACCAGAAGCGTGTCGCTGATGTTACAACAACAACTCGCAAATAATTGTTATACTGAACAAAATGAGATATGCGGGTGTCCCGCAGTTTTACTCGGTGCTTATCGATAAATCAACAACTTATATTTAATAATAACACAATATGTTAAATGAAATATGGACAACTTTTACCAGCGGCTAGATGTTTTTCATTTGTAAAAAAACTAACGAGAGCGGCTTAAGCGGTGAACAGTTGTATAACTCCGTGCACCTGTAGGCTCGTGTGGATTGTTCCCTGTTCATGAGCTCTATTGGGTGCTCAAGGATTTGTACAGGATATAATTTAAGGGACTTTGTTTGTAACAGCAGAACAGACTGTAGGTGCTGTCAGGCTCTATGACTAGAGTGAGTGAGCGATTGGAGTTTACTCCAAAACGGTGGTGTTACATTGTTGTTAAACTATGGCACTGGTAGCTCCTCAAATTTCAGGATTCCTTGCAGATGGATTACAACACAAAGCTTCCTACGAGTACAAGTTATTAGAACTGTTCTGGAGTCTGGATATCAGCTCTTCATTAAATAAACCTAATTATTCTATTCATAATACGAAAGTGCAAACGAGAAATAGAGGTCTTAAAATGACATCTGCATAATTATCGCAAATCGCAAAATAATCGGCAACTGCGAGAGAAAGTATTTTAACTAGCAAAAATTCCGACCACAACTCAACACAACAGCTATTGATTAGTTTTTCGATATCTTTAACAACGGCCCTGGGCCATGCTTACCATCTACTACTTTATTGCCTGCCTCGTGGTTAGTACGTTCAGTCTCAAGTCGTGAGGTCACGGGTTCCAGTCCGGGTATATTTGTTATTCTAATTAGCTTATAAATGAATTACAAACAAAATAAAAAATAATAACAAAAATACAAAAAATAATTTTATGTTATTTCCCCGGCTTCGCTACAAATTCCCTTGCCTTAACAAAACTCAAGTCATCCTTGGGAAGGCTCTATCCATTGGTGAAAACTGCATGGAAATCCGTTCAAGAAATATTGAAAAATTCTATCACATACAGACAGATTGCTTTTGGGGTCTCAGTATACAATTAATGGTTTTTAATTTGTTTCAGATATCACATTAATCGAGATAGATAATACGCGCGTAAAAACCGCGGACACAGCTAGTTAGTTCGATATTTTGTATATATGTCCACGCAAAAGCTACGAAATGTAATTACTTGAAGCTTGGCACAGATATCTTGCACGGTAGTGCATTCGCTAAGTCTAGCTTTACTTTTGTACTGAAAGGTGACCGTGTACCGAAAGAAAAGACGCACACAATGTTTCCAATTTTTGTGTTTAATAGAAAACGACTATAAGGTTTTTTTGTTATTTCTTTATATACTGAAAAGTACTAAGACAGTATCTGTGAAATAGCAAGCAAGAATATACCAAATGGCGTACACATCTTATAGCTAAAAGAAAATTATATTGTTGTAGGTTGTAATCTAAATCTACGCCAAATTTTTGTTAAATTCATTCTCATTAAACGAATTTGGTTGGTTCTTTTAGCGTGAAAGAATAACAAAATTGCATATGAACCTGCATTTAGTTAAGTATTTACAACCAGTTGCCTAGTTCCATGAAATAAATTGAGAGTTTAGAAAAGAAACACTGTAAGTGTGAATTCGTTTATTATAAATATCGTTTAAGCCTCCGACATTCACTTTCTGCTCATCCACGAGACCGCCGCGGTGTCACTGCGAGCCACGAACCAGTATTGTCCAGTAGAAGTGTAATCCGTTAACGGCGCAGAGCTTTTCGATACTGAAGAAAAGCTAATTGCGTACTTCATTTATACGTGCGAATGAACATTTAAGTATGAACATTGTTCGATAAATGTTTCCAGCAAAACCACTCGAGCTGCAGACGCGCCAAGCTCATACAACTTGTTGCTGCAGACTTGTTCATTACATCTATATATAAAGAGAAATATCTGTTTGTATGTTTGTTTATTTGTTTGTTTGCATTAAACATGCTCCAAAACTTCTGGACCGATTTCGAAAATCTCTTACTATTAGAATCCTATATTATGGCTGATGAACGTAGGCTATATCATGCTTTCTAAAACGTTCTGATCGTTACGGAAACTTTATTATTAAAATATCAAATGCGATACAAAGATTTAGTTTGATATTCTAATATTATTTTATTAAAATATCAAACTAAATCTTTATATCGCAGCTGCAGAAAATATTGACAAAAAGTTGTCCCGATTGACGCCGTTCTCTCGTAAATTTAATTTGTTTTTATGTGGTGAAGTATAATGATTACGAAGTCGAAATTACAATTTATTACTTTTGGAAATCAATGAATATTTGCCACATTCTTTTAACATCCGTTTGAAGCCGGGACGGCCTACTAGTTGTAACTGTAACAAGTGAAGTATAATTATTATAATGGAAGGGTTCCCGCAGCTAAGCGCACAATTGTGTCCCTATTTACAATTTCATACCATGTTCTGGTCGCCTGGGCATTTTGTGAAATTTCTGAGCTCATCTTACACGTGGAAAACTAGTAGTATATACCTTATGTGCGTTACAGATGTTTGTTGGTATATAGTCAAGTATTTTTGTCGAAGGGGGACAAAGAAGAAATGTAAGCCATTTGATGACTAGCGACTCTTGTCCACCTGTGAATAATGTATGCAAGAGGTACCTCCCCTGTCGTGCTAATTTCGCTGCAAGGCAGCAAAAAGCTCGCACTGAAAACGCTCTCTCTTCCATATTCTCGTCTGGCTGACTTTGGGTCGACTCTCTAACGTAGGAGATATGACGAAGGCCAGTTTTTACACAGAGCGACTGCCATCTGAGCCCTGTAACCCAGTAGGGAAGCCAGACGTAATCCCAGATTAGGTTGAACAATATTATTCACTATCATTTGCCGATCTCTGATAATTACTATTAATGTAACGTAACAATATAATATCTAGCAGCTAATTATATTTTGTGCTAAAATAATACCTGCTCGTTGTTTAATTTTAGAAATATCCTTTATATCATGAAACAGAATATATTTTGGTGTTTACTAAATAACTGATAAATCTATTAATAATATGAGACCCGTGGGATCACGTTTACAATACTAAATTGATGAGACAGAATCTGTTACTTCCCGCCAGAGGAGGAGAGCCGCGGGCCACGTTTAGTTTTTTCTATGTTATAGTTGTCTAACCAGTAGTCGGAGCCACTTGATGCGTAATGACTCCCATAAACATCCGGCCAATTGTTACGCAAATGCGCTGCCCTCCTTTCCTGCTCCCCTCCATAGACCACCGGCTACTCGTGAGCCACATGTAACGTGCCTGCGAAGCTGTCACTTTACGCCGGTATCATGTGAGTGAGAGGTACCTCCCCGGTCCTGCCGGCCCAATGCCGCATGACACGTCCTCTTACTACAGTAAAGTTGTAACACCGTCACTGAGAGCGTCGCAGCGATTTTACATTTTGGATATATTTTATTTTACAACTTGTATATTAATTTTTATTTAAATTTCACAACTTGACTCCTAGACCAGTAGTACGCTATTGCAATGGCATTTTTATCTCTTATCTGTGAGTGTTTTGGTATCCTTGTTTGCGCGTATCACATACAATATATTGGTTTATAGTTGCAAAATAAAAACCTTAAGTATAAATAAATTTTTAAGTGCCCTGACGAAGTCTCGTGAAAATCTCCTCATTAGTTACATGATTGGACTTTTCCCTATCAATAACATTAATATTCTTTTATTTCTTCATGATGAGGCAGAAGTGATGCCGGCTGAGATGTGACAAAACCTTTTAAAAGAAATCGCTGAAATGCAATATATAATGGTACATGTTATGAAATGAATGAATAAATTAAATTATGAATGAATGAAATAGTCTTCTTACAGTAGTATCCAGGAAAAGGCGCCAGGTAAACGCTTTACAACATTTGTAAGCAGATGTTTTACCTCCGTCGCGTACGTTCTGATGCTTTCCAATATTTCTTTTGCACAATTTATAACCAGGGAAATTTGTCGGTTTGCTATATTTCCTGCTTAAGTGCAGTTGTCAAAACAGAGCCTAATAGGTACTTGAGGATCATGGCACTACCTGTTACTCATGCTTACTAAGAGGTAGTGTCATGCTGTACCGCCGCCTCTCTCTCAAGCGGCACCGCCGAGTGGTACAGTGTGCTATCGCGCTTAGAATCTAATTGCAAATCTGATCTCTCGCTCTACTGGAGCACGACATTGCACATGTTGACATATCACTGAGACGAATAAACAAAGAGACATTCCACAACATGAAGGGTAGGCTCT
>JAFELO010001886.1:7090-22418 GCA_017140195.1 Eumaeus atala
GGGGGGGGAGAAGGAGGGCAACGCATATGGATAGTAATTATATGAATGAAATGGGCGTCGTAGTCGTAAAAAGGGTCCGAATGCTCCTTTGCCCCCCATTCTATAAAAAATAGGAACTATAAAAATATCTTAAAATTCTGCGCCAGAGTTTTGCGAGTAAGACCAGGTGAGGTAGCATAATATAGAAGTTTTCACGTATGCGTGTGTAGTGTCAGTGTGTTTACATACACAGTTTTTCTTATCCTAAATCCATTGAGCTATTTGTCACAACACAGTTCCCCAGTTCACCCGACGTGTAACACGTGTTACACGCAAAGCCGACGGAATGCGTCCCAACACTCATAGCGTGGACACCATGAGCGATTGTCGTCTGCGGCTCGACACGACGGGAGCAGATTATAGTTGAGCTCGCACTGTCAGGTGAGGGTCGCGGCATACGAACGCTTTTAACTGCAGCGATTGTCGCAAGATACGTTCACGATCAGAAATACAACTGAAATTTGGGCTAACTGAAACCATAGAAACTATGTATTTTAAATGCTCGATTTTTCTATTTCTTTCGATATTCTCCTAAATAATGTATACATATTTGTTTAGTTAGAGATATATTTGAGTGAGAAAATATTTCAGGGTAAAGAATATGACTACAGGCATTTAAAATTATCTGCAGATATGTTGCCATTTATAGAAAGCTAGGTGTTGCCCGCGCCAACGTCCGCATGGTCGAGAAATATTCGTATTTCTACAGAATATGTGTTATTCAGGTACATAAGCTACAACATTGACAAATTTCACTAAAAAAACATTCAGCAGTTCTTAAGTGAAAGAGTACCAAACAGCGATTTTAAAACTAGTAGTAGGATTTAGGTACATGTACTTTATACAGTCAACATAGCGGATTGGCTATTAGACATCTCCCTACTCCGCGGCAATGTAATCTACTTCTGCATCACCTCTTACAGCATAATACGACTAAATTCATTAACCTATGTAGTATTCTCTAGCGATTCTTTCTCGAGAAGAGTGCCACACTCTTCTGGCGTGACTCCAACTATCAAACGGTGCGGCTTATAAAGTCCGTCGGTGTGCGCCGACTGGAGACTTGGGAGACGTAAGTAGATTCAACGGAAAATAGAATTATAACTCTATGCGTATGCTTGGAATGCTGAATGGAAGCGTTAAGAAAAATTCATATATCTTGTAGAGCAAGCGGCAGACAGGCGATTTCTTATGATGTTTTGACTGCTGCGCGGTGTCCAGTACAGCTTAATCGGTTACTATAAGACACGTCGGGCGACGGACTAGGTGAGAATTCGTTCGATAGCGGGACAGACCCTCCTCCTGGGCTGATGGGAATTATGCATCCCGATAGTTATTTTAGATTAGCTAAAGTAACTATTATTATCTTAACCGAGGGCACCGGGTATTCTATCCCCTTTAATGAGGGGAGGCAGCCTACGCGCTTCGAGCAAAGTTGGAATTGCAATATCGTGGGGGCTGGAAGAGCTCGTTGAGCTATCATGAACGTAACCCTTCCACCACGGGAGAGTGTTAGGAGACTTTTATGGATTGTTTGGTAAGTAAGAGGTCGAATTGGGCCGGCTCAACGGTTAAAGTGACGGCTATGTTTGAGAGTAGCAAGTGACCCGTGTGAGGGTGGGTTAAAAGATGGGCCACCCATTTGCATAAACATCAACCGTGCAGATGCTAAAGGGTGTCCGTAGTCATCCAATAGTACCGATTGCTCGATCGTCCCGAGGTTGTCGTCCGGCTCTTGTCAAGTGACAGTGTCCGTAAGCGCAGCGCTAAATATTTCGAAAAAGCGGTATTTTTTCTACTTTTCGACCAAATTAGCAGTGTGTTGATCATAAGGGTTATGGTGATCCTAGTAATAAATCAGTTTGCGAAATCAATACGTTTTCGTAGCTGAAATTTATTCGTAAGTGCAAAGTGCGCGGTAAGGAATTTATTTGTCTACCCACAACCTGGACACAAACTGCCAAAATAAACCTCGGATATCGCAAGGATGGGGAGTTCAAGGGCTACGAATGGTGGAGTCCGACTCTGGACCGTCTGCACCGTAAGGTCAAGGCCGCACGATGATGTTGGCAAAACTCGAGACGAGGAAGTCCCACAGGCGATATCTCACAGCAGGAAGCCTGCTACGTGTAGCTAGACAAGAATACAAAGTGGCCATGAAGGACGTTGAAATTAAACATTTTAGAGATATTGACGGGAAATGAAAATCCTTGGGGTATGGCATACCGAGCCACGACTGGTAGATCTCGCTCTCCAAAGAATGGCATTCATGGCGGAAAACTCCTAGAAGATTATTCTGACAACATAGAAACTGCTATGCATCAGCTCCTGTACTCCCCATGCCCAGATGATAGAACAAAAATTGTCGGTGATAGCGACAAGTGCGAGTGGCGGCTGCATGCAATCCTTCCGGTGGAGATGCTCCTTCCCGCAGTGCAGTCGGTCACGTTATTAAAAGCTTACCGAATACAAGTCCCTAATTAGACAGAATCACTCCAAAGATTATCAGGAACGCCTGGACGGCTTACTCCGGAGAAATTATGCTGATGTACACAGCGTGTATCAAAGAAGGGGTCATTCCAGATATCTCGAAGATAGGTTCATTGATAGTGCTGCCAAAGGGTAATGACAAGTCATTAACAGATCCGAAGGCCTACCGGCCAATTACTTTACTGCCGATTCTAGGAAAATTTTTAAAACGTCTCATAATTACTTGCGTATGAACAGGGATGTTTGCATCGAGGTATTTCTGAAAATCAGCATGGTCTTGTAGACTGCGAAGTGCCAGGCACTTAGGTTCCTGTACCATGGTACCTATGTTGCAATGCACCTTAGCGCTTTGGTGTCAACGCTCTCACTTGGATGTTGTACACACCTGCATAGGATGGCGTTATGTGACCTGCCATCATGTTCTTGCGGTCATGAAGCTGAAACCAGAGATCATGTGCTGTGGGAATGTGAGTTGTAAAACACAGTTTATCATCAGGGTTTGGTCGCACAGGAACAGGGCTTTAGGCAATTGAAGACATTTGTGCATACATGGCACGCGAAGAGGAATGATAGGTAACGACATGGCTGTATCGAGATTATCGGGACTGACGAAGCCGATGACAACTTCTATCTTTGTGGTGTCAGGCCCCAGAAAGAGGAGAGTGAAATAACGAAAGGGCACTTAAATAATGTGTAGGGAGTCAAAAACTGCATGTTGGGTAACAGAGCCGGAGAGCAAACCCCCGTGCATGGAGCATGGGTGGAGGTGGGTAAGTGCTCGATCGTCCCGCTAAAAGGAAAGGGTACTCGTTGTGAGGAATACCGATGCCCATAAGCATCCGCATAAAGGTTATGCAGACGCCCACCACGGCCAAGCCACGAGTCCTGGAAAACCGCTGAAATACAAAATGTCTGATACATAACATCCTTTTATTCCAAACCATCGAGGTGTACCGATATCGTCCAGGGGCGGCTGGAGGATACAACGGAATTTAATATGTGGCCATGTTTCGTACATCACGACGGAGACGGCCCCCTACCACCCCCTATCCTCCCGCATGCAGCTGCCATATCGTTTCATAATCTTTTAAACTCATCCATGATGTAGCCAAGTTGCAAATTTTTATCCCGTTTATATTGGTTCCGAGGCCAGCACGACGGCCTCAAATTGATATGCATGTTTGTGTTACCGGTGGCCCATTCATGGAAGGTCATCCCGTTTATTTTAGTGACGAGGACGGTAGCGCCATGTTGTCTTAATTAAACCCTAAGCGGGCCAGCACGACGGTCTTAAAGTGAGATATACATGTGTGTGTTTCTAGTGGCCCATTGGAGGGGGGAATGAGGACAACACGTATCCGATCAATAATCATCCGTTTTACTCCCTTATAAAAAGTACTATACTATAAAAAAACTCTGATGGCTCCTTGAATGTATGTAATAGTATTCCTATCAGTTCCTCGATGAATGTAATGTTAAACACAAAAATAATTTTTCAATTTGGGCCAGTTTTTCCTGAGATTAGCGTGTTTAAACACACGTACACTTCGGATTTCTAGTATAAGTACAGAAGTATAGATTGGACAGACAAAAATGTTGATGACGAGCCCCCGGTTCTAGCACTTTAACTCTATTCTCCTCTAAACACGTAGGGTAAACGGAATGGACGTTAAAAATTTGATCACTCGCTACATAATGACCCCATAAACTCGATACGGCGCGATCACTATAATATAATCAGCGTTGAGAAGGGGCTTCACACTGTACGATTTATCGCACGATACATTGTGTCTTGTCACAAAAAGTCTTTGTTAGAGACCTCTTTCACTTCCAACGCATTAATACTACCATTCAAATCCTGGCCTTTTTGAAAAAGCCCGATATGATGATAATAATAATGACTCATCTCTCTATGGCTATATGATTTCCTATCTTCCTTACGCCGTCTTTCATGTCGAGAAGTCCAATGTGCAGAGACAGTGCATGAAATATAGATGCAGCAAATTTAATTTAATCATTGAACGGAAAAAAATTGATAAGAAAGAAAAACACGTATATGAATAAATATTAGTAAAGACAGGTATAATTACTATGTACTTTTATTATTACCCAAAATTGAACATTTGATTCGTGGCCCATTGGAGAGGAGGAATAAAGGAGCGCAACGCATCTCTATGAAAATAATAATTTGGATGTCTGTGGGCGATAGTTCTCAAAAGATTCCGAGTATTCGTTCCCCCCTTTTTCTATAAAAGAAAACATTACATCATCCAGGAGAGCCGGCGCCTATAGAAGTATCCGCGATCATCATAATCAATGGTACCAAAGGTCTCGGACTCAACACACATCATGAAATTCTCATAAGGAGACCTTAACTTCGTTCACATGAAGCTTTGATACATTCATTGTCTCACAAATAACAAATAAGTTAACAATCGCAGTTTTCTTTCTATATGGTTTCAGATCGACGGGTCGTAACGTCATATCGTAGCGTCTACAGGGTCTTTAACATAAACAGCCGTTTAATATAATCACGGCGTTAAGAGCGCTTTAAAGCGCCCTAAAGCGACTCTTAAAACGGCGAGTAAAAGTTTTATGTTCAAACGGCGGAGGCTACACGCCTAATTTACTTCATATTGGAAACAGATTACGTATCATCATTGTAATGGGGATATTAATCATTCATCATCATCAGACTTAAAGTGCCCAAAAATATTCCTGTTGCAATGAAGCTTGTTGTAAAATATAGTGGCATGTTCTGTCACAGTCGATTCGGGCCGGGACGACCAAGGAGGGGCTTACAAATAGATATCATAGATAGTGAAGGGATGGCATAATCATTTATATCATAGTGAGTGGTCGCCTTGGTAAATAATAATAATATAAGGGGACGTATCACAACACGTTGGACTAATCCTGTGGTTAAGTACCGTAAGGACTTGTGTTACAGATACTAGACAACGGAAATATATTTAATATTATTATAGATTTAAGAAATTTTATATATTGAAGATTTTTATTATATAAGTGCATATAATACATGTATAAACATCCATGACCTAAGCGGGATTCGAAGCCGCGACTTCTAGAGTAACACGCGAACTAACCGCTACGTTACCAACTGAGCCTTGATTAATAGAGGCCGGAAAATGAGAATGGAACACTACTCCGGGCATCGGTACCCCGGCCATCATACCGCCCCAAATGCTTGTTTCCTAGATACACTATAAAAAAAAGTTAAACCGATGTGTCATCGCTCCCATACTCTCTGGAACGCCATCTTGCATAGGAAATTATAACATTTATACGAGAAGTACATTACTGGTCTTTTGGTCCAATTCCGCTACCTCTAACTAAGCTACACTATAAATTGTATTTCATGTTATTGCACCCTCTGTGTGGCGGATGGAGATGGATATTTGGCAAATAAATATTATTGTATTGTACGCTCATCCGACGACACAATATATTTATAGCCGCGCCGTGCCGTGCGTGCTACGGTTGACATTTGCGAGCACTTGATATGCGGCTCCGATCTGCGGCGCGCCGCGGACAGAAATACATCACGCGCATTGTTATGGGATGAACCGCTGCGGTACCAATAACAATAGTCCGATAATTGAAGGGGAAGAATAATTCAGAGCAAGCGTTAGTGCCTTGTGTAAGATTGTTGGGTTGTTCGTGTGTCAGGGCCTCTTTTGTCCCATCATTTGATGCTCTGAAAAAGCCGTACCTATGCTGTGCAAGGATTACTCACCACACTCCAATACCCCCTTCGAGGAGGTGTTGAAGTGAAATGTCCAGGGAGTGCAGAGCGTTCAAGAATAGGTATCATGTCCGCTACACGGAATGGTTCGTTTTTTGCATCCTTAATCTTTTTTGTGAAGAGATTTTCTGTTACACATATCCGTTCCATGGAAAGATTACCACGAGAAGTATACATCAACCAAGATTTGATATTGTTATGAGACAACCGGATGTTGTAGGACTAAAACAATAGTGTTATAACACAAAAAAATATGAAAATTAAACAATAGCTGAGCGCAGACGGTGTATTTTGTTTGGTAACGGAACGTTTAAAAATATCCTTTACGCCGATTGATCGATTTTTTTATGAGATAGGGGGCGTGGGTAGTACCACCGCCGCCCATAAATATTTGCAGGACTAGGCGTCTTTTAAGGTATAGTTATGCTGTTTTCTTGTAAGTGTACTTTTTTAAAGTGTTTCTGTAAGTGGCTTTTGAATCGCACTCTATTGTATTTTGTTAATAAATTAATAGAAAAACCGATAGCGTCACTGTACGGCAGTGTCATGAGAGCGAGAGGTTGTGTCCCAATCGTGCCATCCATTGTTTCATATCCATGACCTAGATGGCATGCGAACCCGCGACCTCTGGCGTAACACTAGAACTAAACCGCCACGTTACCGAATGAGCCAGCCGGTTATCGGCAACGCATGAAGGAACTACATCTTACTATGTTATATATCAGCGCATGGTGATAACATCCTAACGGAACGTCCGGATTTGCAAGCAAGCGTTTAGGGAAGGAAATTAATGAAAATAAAAGAAAAAGATATCTCACCAACAATCTACACAAACCCGAACTCCAATCATTCAACGGCTCTATCAAATTAAACTCACCTGCAACAAAAATAATAAACGTTAATACGTTAATGCACAGCGTCAATGATCAAAAATGTTGAAAACAAAATATGAATTACGTTACATGAAATAGATGTGCTAGTCCATAGTCTTGACCTATCTGGACGGTATTCCTCAAGGGAGCATACTTGCCCCTCTCCTATTCCTATTGTGTATAAATGATATACCAAAAATAATTAAACATGAGATTATACTTTTCGCAGATATTATCACTCTTGTCATTAATGACACGAGTAAAAATAATGACATAGAACGATCTGAAAAAAGTAATAAATGACTCGTTAGATGTGACAGATGCATGGTAAACAAAAATGAACTTAAACATTAATATTGATAAAACAAAAATAATCTAATTTCAAACATATAATCCTTAAATTTAAACATTTATTTACATATAGATATATAAAGTACTGCACCTGGAAATCACATATAGAGAACCTATGTAAAAAATTATATCCGTTTGTATTTGTCCTTAACAGATTGAGACTACTAAGTAACAGAGAATAATCCCTATTAGAATTAAATGGATACGATAATCAATAATAAGATATGGCATAATCTTATGAGGTTACTTTACCCATCCCCAAAAAGTATTCAAAAAAATATTTTTTAAAGGACAGAACATTGTGCCCCTCCCTTATCTGTATTTTTCCTCAAAAAATAATATAAACCTATTCAAAAATCGAAATCTTGAACACACATCAGTAACAATAGTTTATGCGTGCCTGTGGAAAAGAAAGACTTTTTAGTAAAAATTCATATAAATAAAAAAAATTAAAAACTATACCAAAACAAACAAAACAATTATTGGTCTAGCCCGACGTTTCAGAAGCTTTACAGCAACCATGGTCACGGTGTCCACCCGTTAATTACCGTTAACCGTCAACGAAACGAGTACCGGTATTTTAGTTCGTTTTCACTTGACGCACAAAAACTCTATTTGATTGTCCCTCTTTTCCTTTTTGGCAATTTTTACTTATTATATCGTATTGGGTGCAACTTGTAATAAATTATTATCATGAAATAAAATAAAACGAAAACAAGAGAATATTTTTCGAAAGACGCAAGTACGACAATACTTTATTTCGACACTTCTTAATTTCATTTTCCATTCCTTCTGTACATCCCGCTCAACGTAATTATTTAAAATAAGTGTTATTACAATAAAACTCCTTTTACGGATTCTATCGCTGTTTATTTTATTATTTAACTAGTTTTGAAAACTTATAACATCAGGATATCTGCCATCTCAGTCCACCCGTGACCATGGTTGCTGTAAAGCTCCTGAAACGTCGGTCTAGGTAAATAATTAAATAAACCGCGATAAAATCCGTAAAAGTAGTTTTATTGTAATGAATAATATTCGCGTAAACTTAAGACATCAATACTATACCAAAAGTTTATTTAAAATTCGTTTATTTCATCTTTTAATAACAAAATGTAACTATGGGGTCGATGAATATTTGAAAGATAACAATTAACCGTCTATGTTATACATAATTATTTAGTAAAACATATTAATCATGTTTTTTTTGCTTAAATTTTGTTTGGGTATTAATTACAATAAACTATTGTACACCATCGATATGGTAGGATGTAAGAATAGCAATTGTAACAAGGTCTTTATGAACCACTATGACAATAAAATAGTTTGAATTTGAATATATCGCGAGACAGCTCCGAGAAACTAGTTGCAGTTTTTACAAAAGTTTTTGCTTACAAAAGGGATGTACACCGAACCACCAACAAAAGACCAAGTAGAAAGGTCCGCTGGTCTCTACAACTCAGCACCTTAACAATTTGAGGTGCTGGTTTGGTCAGACCAGACTGCAGACAACAGTCATAACCCTTGCCTGCAGTCGTGAGACAAGCTGAAGACAGGGTCCAATAGAACCAATTGTTCAAAGTCTTCGTGAAGGCTTTCTGGGATAAGAAGACAAAGAACACAATTTGTGTTTTACTCTTTAACTGAAACTACTTTACATAAAATATCTGAATTCGAATAAAGAATGCCTTTGAAATTGGAAGGAATCGCCAATAATAATGCCCTAAGTTTGCATTGGAAGTCATAAAGGAAGTCCTATCGGGCAGGCTGCGAATTAATTAAACCTACCCGTAAACTTGGAACGGTTTTGTTTCGTTCAAACTTGCCCATTTTGTGCAATTTCTTATTGAACGGGTGTGCGCGACAGGCGGAAGCGCGCTATACACTCGTGCATGTAGTAGGGGTGTTATCTGAGGACTTACTACATAATACAAGTAAAATTTCAAAATAATACAAATATTCGCTCGGAAGTATTGCTAGTTTTAACAGATCAATGTAAAATCATGATTTTGTTATTTTGTTTTGTTTGTTATCGCGTGAAACACCGATGACGCAGTCGATCAGACTCTGCAAATGTACACGGTAGTCTGTACTAGTAGCTGTCGAACGGATCACATTTGACATGCGATGCGCATTGTTTTGCAAAGTGTAGCGTCACCCGCAACACGAAGAGTGAATGCGTATTGACGCAAAACATCTAAGAACAAAAGTGTAATTAAATTAAAATACGAATTTAACCAAATTTTGTGTAACTTTTTTATGTAGCGCTGTAACGTTTCTTGTATTGTTTGTTGTTGTTGTTACATAAATTACAGAAAATTTAATTGCTTCTTATTAAAATCGATTGCTAATTACTATCTACATCCTTATTTTATTCCTATACAATAGGGTTGTAGAGCACCAGTGGACACGACACGATAGTGCGTTTTAATGATTAAAATTATTCCAATTTTGTTGTAATTGTAAAAATCGCTCCAGCTACTGTCTTGAGCGGTCTGAAAGCGTATTCAAAGTTGCGAATCCCATTGCTTCGCAGTTTTAACTTATTGTTCCCGGTCTGCCGAGATATGTACATACTTTAAATTACTTCACTGTCGGCGGTTCTCGGCTAAACATTACGCAGTTGCGGTAAATAACCTTGCGCCTGTCCACTGTAAGAGTTGGTTTTTTTTTAGGATAAGAGGAAAAATATTATTTTTATCGTATAAAGGGGCAAACGAGGAATGTAAGCCTCTATGCTTCCCTCCCCGCCCCCCCTCCCAAACGGGCCATTGGCTACTCACAAACCACACGAAGAGCGATACCGAAGATGTCACCTTACGCGTAATCGTCGTAGTTCGTGCCAGCTCAATTCCGCTGCAATGCAGCATGGCACTACCTCTAACTATTAATCAGTACCGACGCCCAAAGGCACTTGGCACACCCCTCTAAATTAATAATCATCTGATAAAAGACTGATGAAAAATCGGAGAAAAATGATTGTGAAATCCTAATACTCTTTGGATGAAATGGCACAGCTACACAGTAAAATAAGGAATAACACAAAACAGTTTATTTTATTATATTATAGTAATTAAATAAATAACAATAAAATACGCTTTATTGCACAAATACTCAAATTTACTGACCAGTCTTTTAAAGCCTCTCGCGGACTGAACCGAGGGTATTCGTATATTTAATGGCTGCATCTAGCGACAGTATCTCGTGTGCGATACCCTCCACTCCCTCGAGGTCACATCTTTTGTTTGCGAGCGCCGGAACATGTTTACTATCCCTTTGTGCTGTGATATATGTTCACATCGATGTTTTCAAAACTACATCACTGGTCTAAATTTTATTATAGAAAAACATATAAAAATAATTTAACTGGTCTAAATTTTATTATAGAAAAACATATAAAATTTATTTGGATACCTAAAAGATCCATATATGGTTCGTGACATTATGAGCTTAAGACTAGTGTTCCAATTAGGAATTATAAATACCCTTAGATATAATTAAAGAATTACAATTACAAATATGGTGAATTCGACTCGTTTGGCGTAACCGCGATGCTAGTCAACTTGACTGCGTGTAACCAACATCGCGGAATCCCATCCACCACCAACACCCTTAGGATGGTGTTGGAACTATCACGCACCCTCTTTAGTAAAGAAGCGCTACGCTTGCGCATGATGGCAGCGGAACTATCGGTATGAGCGTCCGCTCTATATATATTGAGCTGTATTTTCAAGCCTCTAGCGGACTGTACTGAGGGTATCTGGAATATTTAATGTCCGCATCTAGAGACAGTACATCTATGTCCTCCCTCCCTCGAGACCACATGTTTTGTATCAGAGCATCGGAACATGTTTACTACCCCCATGTGTTGTTAATATAATGGCGACATCATTATTATCACAACATATCACAGAGAACAGACAAGTTGCCCAAGCATTGGGTATGTGGGTATCAAACCCACATCCAAAATTATCCGCATAATTCTATGCCGGTGCTCTGCCCTCTTTCCCACCTTCATTGCATAGAAGCGCATTTACGCGCCTTCACTGGCCCTGGGTGGGGTCCAGTGGTGTGTGGGGCTTGCGGCACATTATAGAGCCGAATACCCGAAAAAACCACCGCGAGTACCAGTAGTGCCCGCCTTTGGTGAGTTGCCACGGCACAACAAATCACCAGGACACCTCGACGGCTAGTCGGCCCCCTAACGGACGGACTCCACCTCCACAGATGGTGTTGTCCCGCACCCCAGGACAACGCCACCAACTTTGGGACAGTGCAATGGGATGAGGTTCCCATCCTCGCCCCTTGCCCCGTGTGACAAAGCCCCTCCTGTTGTTCTTTTGTCCCCTTTTCTAATAAAAGGGGTACCGTGGTTCTCCACCCTCTCTTTCGCCCCATTTTCTTATAAGAGGGATGCAAAGAGCATCGCCCTCGGTCCAACTCACTTCGTACGGGTTTACCCCAGGATACCGAGCCCCACCGCCACGACAAGGCTTCAACCATGGTGGTTCTTAATAACCTAAGACAGGGATACCAAATATTTTTGTTATTAAAACAAATTGATAATTTATTTATTTATGTCACAATCCTTAGTACATACTTAAGCCAGAACGTACATAATATGATTTGTGCATTTCAAAATAAAATACAAATGATGTTTGTTAATGTGGTTACTACCATGGCCGTTTTAGGCAAAATCTGGAATTTTGCTCCTTCTTGCGCAATTGCACTCAGCTGTATGCAGTCCGGCAAACCGTTGGTACGCCACGAAATAAAACGGTCCGGTTTTTTGCCAAATGGCTCAGCCATAATGAAATATTTTGACAATCCGACAGCAATACTCGTATCGCACTACTACTACGACTCGTGACGTCACTACACTCAATAGTTTAACGGCCACTTTGTATAATTTATTGCACACTTCGTTACTTTTAATTTCAGATCGCCAATAAAACTATCGCGTGCGTTTGCGGACCGGAACGGCTCATTAAAGGATTGCAGAGTGGTTTGAATATGATGGGAGGAGGTAATGCCATGCCTAGTGTATGACACTACATCATTTTATGCAACGGAATCGGGCCGGCGCGACCGGGGCGGTTCCTCTCGCTCACATAATACCGCCGTAAAGTTGGCATCTTCAGTGTCGCGTTTCGTGTGATTCTGAGTGAGCCGGTGGCCCATTGGGGAGGGGGAGAGGGCAACGCGTCGGCATAGTAATTATGTAGATGTTCATGGGTGTCGGTAGTCGTAAAAATGTTCAGATGGCTCGTTTGTCGCCCTATTCTATAAGGAAAAAAATATTTATAAACAAATGTCCTTGCTGCATTGCACTGTGTCGCTTGGATCTAGTAAAGAGGCGTTTTATCAGGGGAAAATAATTGGAAAACGTGGTATTGTGCCTTTGAGTAGCGAAGAAGACGGAGGGCCCTAAAAATAATTTTCACCTCCAATACATACAATATTTTTAAAAGTTTATTAATTTCAGAACCCTGATGATGTTGTGGACGAGGATGATGATAATGACCGACGACGACATACCTACGCAACACACACACACTCAGGCAGACACAAGTGAGATGACGAAGGAATTATTTATGTGTTCTAACGAGTCAAAACACAACAAATATATTTGAAATACCCTCAAATCATTTAATGTAATTACAAGTGACAGGTGAAGTAATAAACTTTGTACGCAAACTTCACGTCGTTCTAAATTCAAATTAACCATGACAGTGCTATCAATAACATTATATCGTTACCTGAAGTCTTAACATTGCTGTCTCTTTTTAACGCACATCGTTAAACAGAGACAGATGCAAGAGTATATAACATACAATGTTGCATTTTCCTTCAAATAGTATTATAGAAAATAAATTTAATTTCTATAACAAACATTAGTGGAAACGTCCGAATAACGTACTAGATGCAATTTATATACAACACTTCATTAATAAGCAATAAAACCTTGTGCCAACGCGGGCTTTTTTTAATCAATCTCATTGGAAGTTAGCAAGTTTGCACTTTAACGTCCCCATTTTAAGACTGATTATCGAGACGGTAGTGCGAAATTAATTTGTTCGGTAAATGTCGCACCGTGACATTTATCGATGCTTTAAATATAAACAAATTAAGTTACGAGGGTAGTTGTGAACATAAAGTTACATCTCTTTCACACACTCGTGCCATCTCACTTTTGCTTTATTTGCATAACGTGCGGATTGAAATTCTTTTCTGCTCTTACAATATCAAAATAAATGTAGCGAAACAAAAGGATATATATACATACGAGTGCGTACGCACTTTTGAAGTCATACTTCCTCGTCGTAACATATTAGAAATAAATCGTGCCTATTATATTATTTACTAGCAGTCTGTCCCGGTTTCGCACGAATATTTTACAAAATATGGCAAAAGTTCGGGGACGGCTAGTTGTCAATAATTTCTGCAGCTAATAAGAATTGGCTTTGATACTTCTTCCACACATTTGTTTAAATCCTTGAAGTTTTCATGTTGCTCTCTATCGTCTTACAAATGTTAATGTTACTCATTACAATAAAAATACTTTTATGAATTTTGTTCCGGTTCATTTAATTATTGAACTGGCCCGACGTCTCGGATGCTTTACAGCAACCATGGTCACGGGTTTCCGTAAGAATAGTTTTATTATAAACAGAAAAACGATTCTAATAATAAAATATTTTTTTCAAATCGGTCCTGTAGTTTCGAAGCCTATTCAATGCAAACAAACAAATGTTTCCTCTTTGTGAAATGTGTATAAATGTGTATTCCCTCATACCTATTATATGTTAGTGCATAACACATATACAATAATTCTAATATATAATATCACTAATATATAAGAATTTCATTAAATAATTTCTCAGAAACGGAATAATTGGCTAATTCATGTTTCACACTCCAAATGCATAGCTCTCCTTTCTGATGTAATTGGGGAAGAAGAATACAGATCAAGCCCAGGGGTAACACATGCGAATAGCAAACTCCTGAATACCGAATGAGACATGTTTTCTACAATGTTGTATAATTAATGAAAAGTTTTCTTTTAATTAAATATGTTAATACAATTTGCGAAGTATATTATTTTGCATACGCAGTACTGGATCGGCCACGTGTGGCCAGCGTCTGTAGCCAGTGCCTTCCAGACATCCGCATAACCGTTGTGCAGGAGTGAAAAAACCGCATGAAACGCGTCAGAAAAGCCTCGCACGATAACGTCACATCTCCGTCTAGTGATGATGCCGTCGCGATTAGTCGCATGTCACTGCAGCTGGTGGTGTCAGGAAACTCCCCACCATGGTCCGAGCCTTATCGTGGCGGTGGGGCTCAGTAGCCCGGGGTAAACACAACAACACAAATTGAACTGTCCTAAAACACCCGCACAACTACTATGCCGATGCCATGAATATTTATTACAGCACTGTGCATTAGCAATCGAACTTCCACCTTTATTTGTCCATTCTACAGGAACCATTTCTTTGTTTGCCAAATTATTCATCACAGGATCTTACGATCAGAAGTACAAACCACTTTATTACCGGCGTAATAAGAATTCAGCTGGGTTTTTTTTTTAAGAAGTTTTATATTAATGTGCCAAATTATTTTACATTAAACGCATTATGATTAACCAAATTCTTTCAGTAGACTTTGCATAACAATAACAAATACATACAATATTTCGCATTTATGTGTATCTATTTTGAATATACATCGACGCGCGACTTTTCTTACTATCGCCAGCTCTCCTCGCGGACAATTTATGTGCCAAACGTACACGAGCTGTTGGTCTACA
>JAFELO010001886.1:26996-48868 GCA_017140195.1 Eumaeus atala
GGATAGCAAGTCATGGTTCGATCCAATTTCAAAGTATCACGCAATACAGACATTCTTTTAAAATTGGATATTCTCATCAGACTATAAACATACGCAATTGTTTTCATAAAACCATTGACTTACTAAAATACCAAAATGCACAGCCAGCGTCTTAAAAGATTTGCACAATATAAATTATGCACTTTTTAATTTAAAAACATATGTTTTTGAACTCACGATCGTTACATACCTTGCCTTGCCTCCTCCACATTCATTGCTATGTGTGGCATTCCGTTCTCTCTCTCTCTCTCTCTCTCTCTCTCTCTCTCTCTCTCTCTCTGCCTATCCCATTTGACGTGAAGATGTGTTGTTGTTGTTTATGAAAAATCAATGACGTTTTAGAATGACAATTCAATACAAAATCATGTATCTTGTATTTTTGTAAATCAATACATAAAACGAATACCTGTGCCTGTAATTAAAAATCTACAAATAATTGTGAACAAAATAGGTAAAAAACATCAGCGCTTTACCTAGAAACCATTTCAATTTATAGAGGGCAAAATAATCACAAACCGGCCGTACGTACCCAAAGATCATCATCATCAGCCCTTATCGGTCCACTGCTGGACACAGGCCTCTCTCAATGAACGGCAAGACGACCGATCTCCTACTAGTCGCATCCGTCCCGGACCGGTAATTGCACGGAGATTATCTGCCTACCTGGTGAACGGTCGACCAACACTTCGTTTCCTACCCAAAGGCAGCAAACCCTAAAAGCATTGATTTATACATATATGTATACCAACTCCACCTCTGTTGTCTCTTTACGGCGGTATATTATGCGAGAGGTACTTCCCCGATTGACCCTACCTCTTGGTACACCACATACAAAGTAACACTAGATTTTGAAGTGGGTCTATGCTATCTATACTAATAATATAAAGCTGAATAGTTTGTTTGTTTTTTTCTTTGAACGTGCTAATCTCAGGAACTACTTGTACGAATTGAAAAAATATTTCTGTGTTGAATAGTTCATTTATCGAGGAAGGCTATATGCTATATACCATGACATTATTTTGTCAGGTCATTTCTGATGGATTTGATCATATCACATGGTGTAGGAAACTTCACCCTTGTGGAGATATTTAACCTATAAGATTATTATCAAAAACCCCCCAAATTTTTAAATTTTGTAACGCTTTATATTTGTGATTCGTGCATCTAGAATGTGTTTTATATTTGTGATTCGTGCATCTAGAATGTGTTTTATATCTGTGATTCGTGCATCTAGAATGTGTTTTATATTTGTGATTCGTGCATCTAGAATGTGTTTTATATTTGTGATTCGTGCATCTAGAATGTGTTATATATTTGTGATTCGTGCATCTTTAATGTGTTTTATATTTGTGATTCGTGCGTCTAGAATGTGTTTTATATTTGTGATTCGTGCATCTAGAATGTGTTTTATATTTGTGATTCGTGCATCTAGAATGTGTTTTATATTTGTGATTCGTGCATCTAGAATGTGTTTTCTCAATGCTCAAGACATGCCCGTCCATATAATGATCTCCAAAACCTTAACCTAACCCTAACAGTTTTGAAAAGACAGGTCGACAAAGACAGGTCGACAAAGTTCAAAGTTTTCACTAAGCGTTATTAACTTTGAAGAGGTTTATTTTTAACATATGGTGCTCACTCTGCACGTTATTTTAAAAACATCTGCATTGCTTTAGCTGTGCAAAAATGTATAACACTTGCTATTAAGTACATAGAACAATGACCAAAATAACAGTTAAATTAAGAAACGTAGGTTTTGTACTCACGTTATATATATATAAGTTACGGGGTGATGCTAGTATAATACACAGATGATACTTGCATTTATATGTGTCAACGCGGCATTTATTAGATAAACACAAAACGCAACAGTATTCATACACAATGAATCCTATCAGTACTAATGATATCAGCTAGATAATGAGACGATATTGTGTGTTACAATAATAGACTCGACTCATATTGAACATTGTGCACGGGTTTCCCCTAGGCTTGGGGATTTTTATATATTTGGTTGAGGTTTTTCTGGCATTTATAAAATGTACTTTTTTAAAGACTTTCTATTAGAGTCATAACGGAACGCATGTCAACAAATGGGTCCGATTACTTTTATAGCATAAGGGGGCGAACTAGCTATCGGAAAACTTTGATGACTACCGTTTGGCCTCTTATGCTATAAAAAACTGGACAATATCGAATAGGACTCGCAAACCACGTCAACGCACTTGTTTAAAGCGGCAACAGAAATACAAGTTCTGTCAACAGCTGTCTAACTCACTTAATGTTATAAGTAGCACGTGTGACAACACGACTAAATTGTAATCAATAACCTATTACCGCTGCAAAAGGTAGTGCCATGCTGCATTGCAACCTGCAATGAATGGGGGCAGGACGACCGGGGAGATTCCCCTGCCTCACATGAGCAATAGCCCCATGCTATAAAATTACGTTGCCAATGTTAACCTACAGTAAACACCACGTAAATAGACAAATAATCAGCCTAAATCAGCGAGCATCTGGAATGTATTAAACTAGCGTAGATTTTTTAAAATAAATCTCAGCGCGCAATACATATCATATTGATGTGGTGTTTATTATCTTAGTCCATGAGGAGCTGATCGCTGCATGCATATGCTATAAATAATGTATTGTATGTCCATCGTCTAGTCATAAGTTATAGAACTAAAGCATCCGATATATAATAAGCTCGTTGCAGTGGCAATGGGCTGGTGACACACTCAGAAGAATAGGTGGCCAATGGGCCAGTTTAGGGAGACGAAGTGTTGGTCGACCGTTCACCAGGTGGGAAGACGATGTCAATGCAGTGGCCGGTCCGGGATGGATGGGAGTCGCAGGAGATCGGTCGTCTTGGCGTTCATTCAAAGCGGTCTGCGTCCAGCAGTGGACCGATAATGATGATGATTATTTTGGCGCGTGGGTAGGAAATATGAGTCTGATCTTTTGCGTTACGCACCACACCGACATGAGATACTTATTTCAAGAATGACAATGGCATTTTTAATCCCCTTCAGAAATAAAAGAGGTTACTAAATTCAACAGCGTATTTTTTCTATAGTTGACGCCCATGTGTTGTCACTTCTTGATGCGACATTCATAACACCACTTGATATGAATACTATTTTCATACAATTTCTAATATTCAATAAATATCGTCTTACATTTACGACCGTGTAATAAAATGTTTAGAAGTAAGTAAATTCAAGAGATTATATCTAAATTGACATATATTACTCATTTGTGGTCACAACCACTGACAAAATCGTAACTCCAGCTGATATTAATGGCTACAGCTAACTACAGTTGTGTGTTATAACTCTGAAGGTTACACTAGCGCACCACCTACTGAACAGGCAAGGCAACCGGTAGGTAGGTAACTGGTACACTAAGGTACACTGTAATTGCCAAAATGTATCATACATTTTTATCATTTTTCCCGACTCAATGCAGCTACACGGCGCCTAGTGCTATTTTTTGTTCACCCATCAGTTGCAAAGTAGGGCAACGCACACCTACAACACAACTCTACTGTCTATCGGTAGTCATCCATACCCGTCTCGCTTTTATACCATAGTATAACGACCCCCAATAAAACCTTGGCCCGGCCAAAGTTTTATTGGGCATCGTTATAGTCGCGAGTCGAACCCGTTACCTAGCAAACCGCCGAGTCCACTCCGCCCCTGGCTTGGCCAGCCGCCAGCCTACAGCGCATACCGCACTCACGTTGATTCACACAAGATCACTCCGAGCCACGCTAGTGGCATCACGGGTTTTCAATGTTCATAATAATTCTATATTAAGATACGCGTTGATGTATGTTAAAGTATAGATGATACAGAAGACTCATGACTGACAAACGTTAAGAATAGCTATAGACGTTAGAAATGCTAATATACACACCGTGTGTAAACCGGTTGATTCCTCAGAATTTAGTAGTTTATTGGATCATATATTCCACAATAAACGATTTCATATTATATTAAAGCGAAACACCACTTACTAAAGAATCACGAAATCTCAAAAACTGGAACACCGACAAACTTAAAATTTGGAATGTTACTCTTACTTCTTCTTACTTCTTAAACTTAAAACTTACGAAGACCCCTGTGTGGGGGTGGGGTACGCGGGTATATGAAGAGTATAATTTTAAATTGTGCACATCTTCTATACTGACAGTTTCGAGGCGCTGACTGTGTATCTTGGTATTTTTGTAAATCAATGGAGCAAATGCGTTTTCGATGACTACTGACGCCCATGAACATTCGCATTGTTGTTATACAGACCCTTTACGGCCTCCCCTCCATTTAAGCTGTCTCTTTGTATCGTAGTAGAGTTAATAGAGATAGAGAAGGAAAGCCAGCAGCAAAAGTGGCAGCGAGCAACACTTTCTGCATTTTTTTCATTACTTTTTCTTTTCGCAATGCGCATGTGAGATTAGATAGAAAAAGATAGTAGTGCATTCTCATCTTCCTCCTCTATTCTCAAACACGACCACTCACCGTCATGTACCTGCCTACGGTATCCCTCCTCTATCTATCATCTCTATGGTAGAAGTACCTCTTCGGTCGTGTCGCCCCAGCTAAGATACAGCAAGTTTTCGGCTATCATTCGGCCATAATTTGGAAGTGCTCCAATTCCTCACTGTACAATTGTTGTTCTTTCGGCTCTCTTCAATTGTGCTGCCAATACGAACACGTGTATTGCTGTACAACGGCGTGACTACATTAAATTGTTATTACCCTGACCTTGTAGAATACAATTCGTGCCATCAATGAACTAATCTTGTCAACTTTATACAAAAACATTAATAATTTAAAAAAAAACGTGTGTTTCTATAGAATAAAAATGTGATAGATCGCCGCCCACATACATACATCTGCAAAACATGAGATCTTCCAGGGGCGTAAAATGAAATAATAAAGCTATAATCATACAATGTTTAATTTTCGACCTTATTCAGTCGAGTCAATGTTCAAGTTAGGTTGCATCATATGAATGCTTATGACCTTTTCGTAATTCCTTGTACATTAATAAGTATGTTATACGTTTTGTTAGTTGTGACACACGATTTGTATATTTTGTTAAGCAATTGTCAATCTAGTGTCCGTTAGCCTCATGGCCATGGTTCCAGCATGTTCGTGGCGGTGGTACTCCACCTTGGGTGAAAGCCAATTAAACCTCCTAAAGGGAGACGAGACTGAAGAGCAGGAGAAGGCGCTTTTCCGCACGGGCCAGGGGCGAGGATGAGAACCTAATCCCGTTGCACTGTCCCAAACTTGGTGGGCAACCCTTTTATGAATGTGGAGTCTGTTCGTTAGGCGACCAACAAAGTGGCCTGCTGAGTTGTAGTTCCGGGGCACCTCACCATTGGCGGCACTTACGGCACTCGCGGTGGTTTTAGTGGCAATACCCACTAATTTTTTCCACGAGCTCCACACAGGGCCGGTGTCGGCGCGTAAATACATTTCCCCCTATCAGAAAACAAATAAGGCTAACGCCTCACCCATATGTTCCCAGGCATGTTAATTCGCTTGTGAACCGGGAACCTCTTGACTTGGGAAACGGGTTAACACTTAACATTTAGAGCATATATACTCAGTTGCCTTTTATATACGACAATTCATAATAAAATGTTTCAAGTTGTTCAAGTTTCTATTCGAATAAATATATATATTTTTAAAGTTGTTTCTCGCCCTCGTAAACTTCACTATCCAGTTGTGTACACAGTTGGTTACCGCTCAAACACGCACCCAGCACCAAACAGCAAATAATTAATTCATTACAGCTAATGAAACAAAATAAAAGTTGTTTACGTCGCATGTTGAAACCGCGCCAAAATAAATAAATAAAAACGCATCGATTCATAAGTCGGTGGATACGCGTTCACTACGGGATACGACCTGAGTCAATGCTCTTTGTGATATCGGCCAAGCGATGTAAAAATTTAAAAAATAACGTGGCTTCTATCTTAAATTGATTTCCGATAGAAAAGTAACGTGGCTTGTATCTTGAATGTGTTTACGAACCATTACGGTTCGTACGGTTACATTTTGTCTGTCCACCCGTGAGCGTACTTGCTGTAAAGCCTCTGAAACGTCGCGCCAGCTGAATAATTAAATAAACCACCATGAAATCCTTAAAAGTAGTTTTATCGTATTGAGTAGTATTCGCGTAAAATTTTTAACATCAATTACGTGGCAATTACGTGACAACGTCAGAAGGAAGGTGATATTCTTCAAGCGCGTGTATGTATGTATGTAGATTTGTCTGTAACCTGCTACAACCTGAATGACTTGACCGATTTTTAGGAATGGCAGCTTTGCTCTGCGGTTTCAAACATTTATTTCATACCAATTTTTTTACAGGATAAAAAGTACCTTCACGCCTGTTATGCCCGAAGTGGTAGGCAGAGGTGTGCTAGTAAATTCACAACTCGTAAGTCCAGTAGAAATACTAGAACATCCACGACTAGCCAAGGTGCTGAGGCCCATGATGTCATAGGTGGCAAGCCTTAGGCCACTTCGGGCATTTCCCAAACCCCGACAATGTAACGCGTATTCAGAATACTCTGAGAAACATTTAATAACAGTTACCCACCTGGGGATCGAACCCAGGACCCCACTCGGCTAACGGTCTTAACAGGCGACACCCGCACCGTTACACCACAGAGGCGAAGTATTTTATTTTATATCATGAAAGGCGCCAAAAGGGTAATGTGTGCCTTATTAATACTACCGACGCCCATGAACATCCGCATAATTACTGTGCATTCTCACAAACCGTATGAATCCCTACACAGACGATGTTACTTTGACGCGGTATCAAGTGAGCGAGAGGCACCTCCCCGGTCATGCCGGCCCAATGCCGCTCCAATATAGCATGGCACTACCTCCTACTTGATTAGCGATTGTAACCTAAATCTGTGTCAAATTTTATCCTAATTCGATCAAAAGTTTTTGAATGAATGAATAACAAACAACTCAGGATGAAAATAAGTTTAAAACAGATAACCAGCGCGTTTTAACAGAAGAAAAAAGCATCGCAAAACTGAAAAAAAATTTGTATAATTCACTTTGTCAAACTCGATTACGAGACCTCGAGTTCGATACGTGAATATACCACTAAACCACGGGACTTCACTCACAAATCTAGGGATCTAAGAATACGGACATGTCAAGCTTATTGCTGAGATGTTATTGGAATAATTTGTGCACGGAGCCCCAAGAACCGTGTACGTTATGACTTCGATGCAGCTCCGCCAAATTGCGTCGACGCACATTTTATAAAGTCGCATTTAAAATAAACACGGCACTTGTCAAGTTTATTCGAAAGTCATTGACCTTACACACGTACCATATAACGGGCAAAAGTTTTTGAATTAACAGGAACTCTCCTGTCACGTTTCGTCCGGCATTTTTAAGTTTTCGGTGGCCTATTTAGAAAGAGGCAGGAGAGTATTATATGGGGACAGTGCGCATAAGCTTTGTACGAATATGTGGTAGTTACTAAAAGCCGCAACCGAAACTAAGGCTTTCAATCTCGAAATTGAAAGGATGGTAGCGCAGATGCTTATGGTCTCGGGTACGCGCCAAAAAGCTACGACTACTCGTTTATATATGTTATTAAAAAATATATATATTACGTTTACGCTTCATTGCAATAAACGAACAAGTTATAAAGCATCACCTTAGTCGTCTCCGATTGCTTGTTTGGTCCATTTTGCTATAAAAAAGAAAGAAAAGACTATTCTTAATAAGCGTCTGCCTTCAATGTCCCATTCCCCAAATACTGTATGTCACATGTCCACGAGCTGCACGCCATCAAAAAGAACTCCAGCATCTCAATGAATATAGCCGTGTCTACCGAGAAGCAGACGGGCCACATAACTGATTACCGACTACAAGAACATGCATGGCCCACCCTCGTATAGCCGAGTCTATCGAGAGGCAGACGGGCCGCATAACTGATTACCGACTACAAGAACATGCATGGCCCCCATGGGGCGACCCATCATGCACCTAACACAAAGAATTTCAGCACCTTTGATATCGATCATTGACCAAATTTTGTCCAAGACTATAATTAAACGAATACTCACTGCGTTCTGCCAAGCGCCATGCACGCTATAAAACAAAGCAATTAACCCCCTACCAGTAGCGGATATGAAAAATTTACCTCATCCAACTCACAAGACCTCGTTAAAATTTATTGAATTTATTCGCCGTTTGAACGTGGGTTGATTTTGATCCGTCTTTACGACCGTAAACACAAGCACAAAGCGGCAAGATGGCGGCGTGTTATCTTAGCGGTTTATTGATGGTGCTAATCTACAACGTGGACCATTCATTACCAGCTGTTGCTCATGTCAATCTGTGTGGTCTTTGTAACAAAAACGAGTCACCTAGGGCCAGTGAACAGGTTAGTACTTAAGTGTTAAGTACTCGATATTTGCTTCGCACCAATCACTTACTTACATTATTTTATTTGCCACAGTTCAGACCTTGTACACTACCACCGCTGCTTCTCGTACTCTCGGCCTGGTGAATAATTTCAAATTAATCCAAATTTGGTATTTTGTAATCTTATCGCTAGAATGGCGAAAAACCGTAAGTTTAAATTTAATTTTACGTTAATCGCGTAAGTTTTGACAGGCCATAGCTCTACTTTCGGACTCACTAAACGATCACTATCGCGTATTTTCTCCGTTATGCATACAATGAAGTACCATGTCCCGACTGACTGACGGCTGATCGACTCAAAGCCGCAGTCGAACAATAAAGTTGAAATTTATCATCTTTTATAACATAGTTTGAATATTGGAAAGTGTGGGCTGTATTTGAAAACTGTTGTTTTAAGAGACTCAACAACAGCCAGCCGGACAGCGTAAGTGACGTCCGACGGTGGAGAATGCGACGCGTGTTGTGTGAGTGACAGCTGCCAGTCACTGGTATGCCGGCCGCCCCGTTTAACATATGTTAGCATACGAGCCATCGGAGCTATTTGGCGACTACCGACCGTAACATATTCGTATGCAGATTTCCCCCTTCATCACTTAGCCAGTGGCCCATTGGGAGGGGGAGAAGGAGGGCAACGCATCGGCATAGTAATTATGTGGATGTTCATGGGCGTCGGTAGTCGTAAAAAGCTCCGATTGTACGTATGCCCCTACTCTATTAGAAAAATCCACATTCTACGCACAAACCGCACGAAACGCTACAGTATATTCATCACTTCTAAGGCGTCATCAGATGAAGGACTGAAACATACCTCCTCTACAAAATGCAGGGTACCGTCGTCTTCCCTACAAGAGGTATTTGTTTTACCATATGAAATAGGGATTGAAAGGTAACATATTACTTATCATGTTAATATTATAATATGCATATCTTTGGTACCCAAACGTCAATGCTTTATAGAACAGCCCACCGTTTTTGCAAGAAAGAAACGGAGAGAGATGGAAAGAGACGAAACATACAAAAATGTTTGTACCGCACTATAAAGTGATATGGCAACACTTAAATCGCCGCGATTGTGCCAAATTAGTTACGACCATTAACGAACAGCGCACACGTTAAATTTAATAAACCTACAGTGGAGAGTAACAGGAATTTAAATAATTACATTTTAAGTTTCGCCATGCGTGTTTTTAAAGCTAATTAAATACAAATTGACAAAAAGGGGCAATTCTAAAGTAAATGATACGAAAGTATAATGTAACAGTAGGTTTGTGAACGAGAAACTCGAAAAGATTGTCGCCGATTGACCTCAAATTTGTACATAAAATACAATCATCATGAAGGATTGTTTTTACACATTGCTCGTATGGATGCGATTCTGTTACATCCACATGACGAAACTTCATCTAGTAATTGTAATTCGCATCATAAAAAATCCTAACCTCAAATGTTACATGCGTACGTGCGGAGGAAACCTCGAAAAGCTTAATTATAAATTTACTAGAAAAAAGACATTGTACCGGTCCCCCACAAGACCATGACAATAAATAGGCTTATATTTAATAAAACAAAGAAGAAGTTCTATTGTTTCCATGAGAATAATAAAAAAAAGATCAAAGGATTTGAAATGATGAAAATAGAAAGAAAATAATTACTTTTCAATTCAGCATTGCGAAAGTTTGCTCAAACTAAAATTCAATTAAATTAAAAATGCAAACCCGCATAAACAAAAGCTTGAGCCAGTTCAACAAAGGCTTGTAGCATTCACAATCTAAATTATGTATCTTCCATCTGGCGATCATATATTCAAAGCCAATCAGCAGAAATATTCCAACAACTGGTACCAATATAAATCGCGAAGCGTATACAGCATTCCTTTTAAATATGCTCTTTAAAGATAGTTAACTTTATAGCCTCGATGTTCGAAGAGTTTCAGTCACATAAATTTCATTTTAATGTTAAAACAAAGCGATCGCGAGAATCGAATTGAGATTATAAATATAGTCGTGACGGAATTTTGAAAACGCGACATAAATACTAAACAAGTTTAAAAATACTGCCCACATCATATCAAAACGTAATAAAAGTGCTGTCAAACGTATCGCTGTTGATTGTGTTTTTTCTCTCTTTAAATATCTGCGGAAAGAAAATAAAGCACAAGATTTTTTCTTGTTTCTTCTGGTCCGATTTCAAAAAATATTTCAGTGTTCGATAGGCCATTTATCCCGGAACACTATACGCTACATACCATCACGCTACGAGTAAAATGAAGCTACGCCAGTGAAACCGCTGGGCACTGCTAGTATTTTATAGTACAAAACTGATAAAACATAAAAGCATTTCCCTAATTTTAAAGCAGTATCGATATGGGCAGCATTCCGGAAAGCTTAGTCACATTCTCACGTCGCCTATACCATAGAGTTTGGAGACAAAATTCTTCAAACAATGCGTTCTCCCCGTGATGACCTACGGGGCCGAAACATGGCCCCTTAATTTAGGGCTGGTCCGCAAGTTTGCTCAACGGTGCCCGTGCAATCTAGCTGCAATGCATTGTAACCGCCTCTGACTAAATAACAAAATGAAAAATGTTAAGCATATACTTACTTAATGGCCCACCAGCCACTCACAAACGCGACACCAGAGGTGACATTTTACGGCGGTATCATGTAGGCGATATGTACCTCCTCGGTCGTGCCGACCTTGCCCCCAGAAAAATAGTCGGGTGGAAAAACGGAAAGCCTTCATTCAATTGGATTATATAGCTGCTACAAATAGAGGTGGCACTCGAATATGCCCAAGTCTATTCTAGATCCAGATCCGTATTTGAACATAAACTAGCACACGTCTAGACTCCCAAATATTGCCACACTGTAGGTCACAGTTCCAGATATGCTGGTTGTTTATAACGCCTACATTTCTAGAATAAGAATAACTTTATTCGCAAACATACTGTAACTAACACACATATTAAAAATTAAATTTAACATTTAGCTACCTCTGGATCGTTAACGTTACATGTTCTAAACTTAACATTCTATATATACGCAGCAAAATCATGTAAGCGACAGCGCGTTTCACAAAATGGTGGGACCTCAGCTAGAGTCTGAACTTGAAGCTCTGACACTGATTTTCAGGACGACCATAAGTTTCATCCGTCCTGGCGGTAATTGTTAGGGGCATTTTCCAACTGTCAGACTTCATGTCCAAATATGTTTGTTTATTATCTTATTTGTTTAAATTATTTTGACGTCTCTTGTAAATCATTACCGCCAGATGCATGCATAATAAATCATTGAAAATAATGTCACCGTAACGTGTATCTAGGCAGAGAGAACGCCTAAATAAAGAAACATTTACCTAACATCATAGAGGAAAATAATTATTTGTTTGTATGAGCTTAATCCCTGAAACTACATGTCTGATTTGAAAAATACTTTTTTCATTATGAGGAAATTTATAGGTCATGAAATTTCGACAAATATGACCAGTTTTACGCATGTGAAACCGCCGGCCGCCGCTAGTATTACATACGCGAGGCTGAATGCGCTAGCAGATAATTGAGGCAGAGATTGATGACGCTATCGCTCATGTCTCCCGCGAACACTTCTGGAGCGATAATGGACCTTACTTAATATATAAATTCATTACACTCGTGGTCTAGTAGTAGGCTACTAGTGCAGATAATGAGGGCCGGGGTTCGAGGCCCGGGTTGGATAGAAAGTTGACATTTTTAATTTATAATAAGTCTCGCAGAACCGATAACCGTTGAAGAAGAAAGGTTCTCGAGTGGCGGCCCCGCACCGGTAGACGGAGTGTTTGGAGGTTAACTGACGAGTCTTTCTAGTTGACCCGGAACCGCTGGATGCAAGTGGCTCGTGATCGTGACCTATAGCACTCTATGGGGAGGCTGACATCGAGCAGTGGACGTCCTTCGGCTGATGATGATGATAAACAACGGTCTAAGTTCGGATGTTGGCCGTTTTAACCAATAATAACAGACACAGCGTGTTCTACGAGAGACGCCAACTAACACTCGATGCCTCCCCATCTGTGGTCGGTCATGCTTAGCACCACGAAACAACATTTACGCATATGCAAATACATTAAGACACGTACACACATACATACATACATTTTATTTTTGACGTGCTAACGGCTTTTATGTCGATAGCACTAGCTAGAACGAAAAATATGAGGTCATAGTAACGTTCCGAATGGACGGAACCCGCTAGCGAGAGCGTAGCAAGTCTCTCTCACTCCATCGAGCGATGCGTTCACAGCTCAATTAAGAACCGTTATTACGTGAAATAAAATGTCCGTCCGAGATATAGGCAACCATCTGCTAAACCTTGCACTGCGATTCTGTATCGAGCCCTATTTTCCTAATTACCTACGACGAAACACATGTCCGTTACAGTTTTATTATATCAAATTCAATACGAACAACGCATTGTTCTCAGTAATTGTGGCCGTACGAATTAATGGTTATGCCCAACGTAAATGCGCTGTACATGCTTGTATCACTTTTACCAAATTACTTCAGCCTTAGCTTCGTAAACACGTGACCTCTGGTGAAATAAAGACTGCTCATGTTCATAAGACCATCTGAGCCCTAGAACGACAAGGTATCTGCGTGACAATTATGATGAGATATATATGGACGTCGATAATCGCCAAAAGGCTCCGATTTCTCGTTAACCCCGCCTATACTATAAAATGCTCTTCTACTGTCATGTCTATGTCAAATCATCTCTCAACTTGAGAATTCTACGATATTTTCGATTGTTGTCAAAAGTTCCTTTTTCTCGTTTATCCATCTAGACTATAAAAAAAACTCCTCTACGTCACTGATGGAGAAGGATGACGTTAGACGTTGGCACGGGGAGAGAGCTCCCCGGGCCAACGTCTAACGTCTAATGCGCGGGGAGGCACGAAAAATTATATGGAGCATTGAAAATTTAACAGTTTCACGAGGAATTGAAGAATATTTCAGCCGCAACAGTCCAGCAGCTAGGTTGTAGCCAGTGCTGTAGCTGACCCTCTACCGGCCTCGTACCGGTGTCCCGTAGCGGCTTCCCACCAAAATCCACAAATAAGTAAGGATGGGACTAGCAGATCGAGCTTGTTGACATTCAGGAAAAAATATTTACTTTTATTTAATAAACTTTATTTAATTTTGACTGTAGACATGTCCTATGAACACCAAAATCGTTGAAGTTGTTTCTAAATATTTTCAAACATTCGTAGCGACATGATCAACGGACCACTCGCGAGCCCGGGAAGCTTCACTAGTCCCAAAGAGAGGGTATTTGCATAATCACGTGATGTTCGACATGGGAAACATCAATTATGCAAATACCCTCACCTAACATCGTGTTAACATCTAACCGTTGATTACACGATACAACTTAAATGGTCTACACTCGACAAAATTGTACATTTAAAAAAAATCCTCCCATACCACCGAAATACAAACTTAACACGTGAAAATAAAGTCTCATTTGCATATGATTACGCCCTTAATGTGTATAAGAATACACATTGGGGGGAAAAGCAACTTCTCTCCCGTCAAGCAACTGCAAAAGTAAGGGCCGCCTCACACCGCACGTTACGTGGTCGCAACGACACACATTTTGAACCTCTTCTTTCGCCCACAGCGGCTCTGGCTTTTGTAGCCGATCTGACTGAAATATCTCATTACCAAAAAGTTAACTTTGATATTTCAAAACTGGCGGCTTTGCATAAAAATATTCTACCGCACATGACAACTTTACTATAACGCAGTTACAACTTAAAATGCATCCGTCACCTCTGCTCTAATTACTTTTACTACACACTTTTATCTGACATGAACTTTTGCTATGGAAACGTAGAGAACCCCAACACAACTTCATCAGATTTGCTATACAGGAGTAAACTATTATTCCGTAACAGGATTACAATATCATACGCTTAACATCTACTCTCATCCGGAAGAGTTGTTTGCTAACTGAAGCAGTTCTTTGAAAGAGCTGTGAACCAGTAAAATGCATAATAATATATTTATACTCTCTTGATTGTGCCATACGACACACGTCCGTCGCTCGGTCAACGCAACGCGACGTATGAAAGAGCCCTTTATTTAAAGTACTTGAGCTTCAACGGACGTCATTAAGATAAGGGCACTAGTATAATTCTACCCCGGGATAGTTCTGACACAGTAAGGAGTAGGGATATGGATAAGAACATTAAGTTTGGCCACACAACGATTACATGAAGTGCTTTTATACTAACTTGCCCAGTATCACATACCATAGACTTTAGATTTTAAGAGTTCTAAGGTTTCTAAAGATGAAAATTGAGCGAACTTTTTAAAGAGAAAAATTCTATAACTTGGAGCACTTCTTGAGTAAATAAAAATCATGGAATACAGGCGAGGGCACCGGCACGATACGTGCCGTCAGCCACCGAACGCAACTCGGTGGGAAGCACCGTTACAAACAGGGACCGCAAAAATCATGGAATACAGGCGAGGGCACCGGCACGTTACGTCGCCGTCAGCCACCGAACACAACTCGGTGGGAAGCACCGTTACAAACAGGGACCGCAAAAAACACTTTTTTTGACTAATCCTATTTTAAGGACACCCTATTGAAATTTTACCCAAATAAAGGTATTTATTGATAGTGTCAGTCTCGACGTGGAAACCATTTTGAATAAGGTTACCTAGTCCTGATGCGCTTAATAATTACAATAACATACAATATATACACATAAATATACTAAAATATAAATATTTCAGTACTTACCATGATAGGTGTACCTTGTCTTTACATCTTTTCCGCGCATGATTTCTATCTATTTCTATAAAAAAAAAACCTAACTTACCCCAATTAATTCTGTCGATGTGGTTGGCCTTTAGCTAGGCCAAGTCGACGATTTAATTATCTGCTTGATAAGGTATTTGAAGGCAAGTCTATGAAATGTCCAATCAAATACCCCGTTAAGGGTAAGCGGTTCCAGTCCCCGGTTACAAATACATTTTCGCTTCAGTGGGTTGATTGACTCCGTCTGATTTGATTGATTCTGTCTGAATTGACTGACTGTGTCTGAATTGACTGACTCTGTCTTTTTTTCTTACAAGCATAGGGCCGTTGCATTACGACTGGTAAATCTTTTTTTGCGTAATGCACTTGCTAAAACGCAGACATATGTACAGACTGGCAAATTATTTGTTTTTTATATATATAAATGGTAAACTAGCAATCAAAGTCTTTTGATGACCACCGACGCTTATAGACATCCGCATAATTCTTACGCAGAAAATGCTGAATTCGGTTATTATTTAGTTTTAAATTTTAAACAATTATTTCTAAAATAATGGAACATCTATCAATAGACAGAATCCAAGCTCTTTGCTGGTAAAACATACTAGCAGTACAGATTTCTCTCCAAAAATATCTCACAATTGCTAACCATTACACGAGTACGTCACTTAAAAGTTCAATACCCGTAGTTAATTTCCGTGTTTATTTAAACAGACTGGAGGGGATAAAAATGGGTTGCCGGTACTCATGTTCGTTATGGGCGATATTAAGGCCAAATGTCTCGAGAATATTTGGCCTTAATTTCACTGTTTTCAGATTAAGGCCATTCTCCGGAATTCGATATACAATATTTAATTCAATATAAAATAGTACAGTATAACAAAATTTCAATTTAGCAATTACGAGACGAATTTCCTTAGGAATACAAACATTGATACAATTTACTACGTAAAAAGTGGTACCTGTTTGTCCTAGAAATTGTGAATAACTACTGGCATCCAAACTAGGCTTCTGCCTGTATCTTGGATGTCCAGTCTTCCGTTCCAGCATCCAGGTTACACTATCACACAGCTAATACACAGTATAACATATTTCTAACACAAATTTAAAGTAAAATAGAATTTCGACGAGCGCAATATTATAGGTAATGTGTTAACAACATGTAACGGCCAAAATAATTTGTGGATAATTTAAACATTTCTGTTGTGTACGACAAGTTACAATTAGGACGTGTACTAATAGTGTGAACTCATGACATTATATATATATTTTTTTACATATAATTTTTCCATAGTAATAGTACATTTTGATTAATAGTTTTACTGCGGTATCTCCATATGAAGCATAAGAGTAATAGAATTATGAATAGCGTATATTGGGCCTTAGTCTCACTTCATTGCCGAATTGGGCCGGCACGACAATGGCCGCGAGTAGTCGGTGGCCCGTTGGAGGCAAGGAGGAAAGAAGAGCAAAGCAACTGTTTGACAATACACAAAAAACAAAAAATGTCAATGTAAGTTTGTAGTCGTGAAAAGACCCGATTGCTCGTTTGCACCCATGAACTACAAAAAATATATTATTGGGATTTTATCGTATCCAAAATAAATTTGTTGTAAACGGTAGAGTTATTTCTGCCTTGCAGCCAAATCAGGCTGTAAAGGCACGACTCGCTTATATAATTTGTGCGCAAAGTGCAATTTGTGACGCCGAATTGGCTCGTTGGAGCATAGGAGCACCGAGTGAACATGACCTCGTGTTGTCCTGATGTTGAGTTTGTGTTTACAGCAGCCAAACGTTTATGCTTGGCTGGTTATGATGTAAGTTATCAGCGTAGGAATCAAATTGGAATAATTCCCATGACCCTGGGGAATATTTTCCGTTCATTCCCAAACTATTTTATACCGCATACCAGACTATGATGATTGTATGAATAGTCTTAGCATACTTGGGTTCGATACTACGAGACGCCATGTAATGAGGATTGTTCAAATTCTTAATCAACTCTGACAAAATCCCTATCTGTATAACACTCTTCCGTTACTAAGTGACTAATTGACTATCTGAGGCAACGCGCAGCTGGAACTACTGTACCTAAGCATTTGAAATATGGCACTGAGTTTCCTTTCATGGTGTAAGGGAATAGGAGGAGAAAAAGAGTGTGAAGTTTGTAATACAATTTAACAAAAAAAATACAGAACATTACCATCAAAGTCGACATGAATCTGCTGAGTACACACTTTTACTAGTGATCCGCGCCGGCTTCGCCCAATTGTAAATTATACACTTAAACTTTCCTCGGTAATCGCTTGGTAATGTAAAACTTTCCATGTACTTGGTTTTAGTCAAATTTTTATGTACCAGGCTATTAATAGGTACAGTGAGACTTCATCTGTTTGTCTGAATCTTGAAAATTGAGAAAGATCTGACGGTTCTCGTAGTGTGACGAAGAAAAAGATAGGCAAAGTTAAGGAAAAGAATACGAAGAAATGCTGTAGGAAAGCAAAAGACTTGATCTCCTGAAATTAACAACAACACCTAGAACCATGTCGCGAATTTTAAGATTAACTGATAAATTAAAGATGAATTGGGTGGTGAGATGGAAACAGTTAAACTGTTACTGAAGCTGTACGCAAAGGGAGGTCACAGAAAAAAAATTATTACAAATTAGAGTATTTTTACAATTGAGGAACACTTTAACAAACAAAATGACCGTGTTTATGCTAAAAGCTCTAAGGAAGCTCCCCAATTAGTCGGCAGAATGGAACGTGAGCATTATCAGTGATGGTTTGGTGGGGTGTTAGCTATGAAGGAGTGGTTGAGCCATATTTTTGTGAAAAAGGTATCAAAACATCGACACAAGTGTATCAGGATGCCATCCTTAGAAGGTAGTTAAACCAATAACACCATTTTAACCAGTTATATTCCTTCCGGCAAGACCCCGCGAGTCGTGCTGGAATATCCAGATCATAAAGCTCAATCCGCCCAATGTTGGTTAGAATAAACGTTCCGGCCTTGATCAGAGCAGAACTACCCTCCAAGTTGTCCCGCCCCTGATCGCTGGATTATGATTTACGGTCAGTTTTAGAGAGTACAGCCCGCTCTAAATGTCATGATAATTTCGAGTTCCTAAAACACTCCATACGATTGGCAATGAATAATTTCCCCATGGGAAGAGCGCGTGCTACTGACAACTGGCCTCGACGTTTACAGGACTGTATGGCAGCCAGTGGAGACCACTTCCAATGAGCTTTTTATATTTTCACACATTTTTTAAAATTGTTTTACATTTCTGTATTAAAGTACTGTAAAAGTAATAAATGTTATTTAAACTAAATGTTGTTTAGTTAATTTTTTTTTTATATTTATGGCAGGACAAGGTGCAAACAAGTTAGTGACGTCATTTACCGCTCATAGCAATCCGATGAAACTGTATAAGGCTTCTCTTGGCTTCCCCAGCATAACTTCCGGTACGGAATAAAGAAAGTCCTTTGTATGTGAAATGGTAAATCAGTAAGTAAGACGGATTTCAGTCCATTTTTCACAGCAAGAGTAAAATAACAATGTATCCAAACCATTAGATGATTCAACTATCATAACACAAGGCACACTCCAATGTTGAAAACTTCCACTAGCTCCACTCTAAGCATGAATCACGACCCAAAACGCACATCGTGACGCCGGAATACAGGCGTGCGCCGCTGTATGAATGGCTAACCGCTTCTCTACTACTAACTGTAAAGAGTTTATGAAATAGAAATATATTTATTCTCTGCTTCACTACACCACAAACAAAGGAAACATATAGAAAATTAAAAAAAAAACAAATACAGTAGGCACTTAGATATTATCTGCACAGCAATGCGGTGTGAGGAGCAAAGAATGGGATGTCACTCGGCATACGACGGAGAATTTAGATTCGCCGCTACCGATTTTCAGTGACCTTCCCAGGGGTGAGACGGACGGCAATGACAACGGACACGTTCAAATATTTCGTCGCGTTACGAAATAGACTAGTGTGCGTGCCGGCTTCGCACGGATACTGCACAACATATAGCAAGAATTGAATGACGAAAATTATTGTTTTCGACAACATATTAATAGTTAACATGTCGTCGAAGTCTGCGTGTCTGTCTGTGTCATTATAGATTTCAAATGGACCGATTTTGATACGGATTTTATCCTTAACTATGTTTGGTAAAATAAAGTCCAGCAGATATTGTGTTAGGGGTTTTTAGGATATAGGCGATAACGACAAATCTGAGCCTTTTGACAACTACCGCCCATCCATAGACATCCGTGTCATTGTTGTCATCTAGATGAGTTGGCCACCTTTCCTCCTCCCTCCAAAGGGCGACCAGCTATTCATAAACCGCACGAAACGCGACAGTATCGTTGTCATTTTGTGCCAGTGTACACGATTTACGACCACAATGCAGCGTGACACGACGACTTTCTTTTATTTATTTTTTATTTCTCCCACTTCGCCCATGACATATTTAAGGTCCACTCTGCTAAAACTGTTACTAATAACAATATATAAATTACACAATAATAACAATTTAAAAATGTATAAAAAATAATAACAATAATGCGATGTCCTAGAGCTGGTCTTGACAATAGCTATTCCTCTGACTAAATGAATGCACGCAGTATACTATCTAAATTGAGAGCATCTTAGTCAAGCTCTAAATACAGATTAATTCAACAAGGTGAGTTCGGAGGTCCACTCACTTACTTCCACTGAGAATATTTGTGTTATGAATTATGATGTACTCGAATATGCCCAGAGATAGAAATTCAATCTCAATTTTAAATTTTGTTTTGTAGATATTTAATAAAATGTATGTCATTCGTCATAATATGTTTATTGCACAGGCTTTAACATTGTCTCAGTTTGTGTATTACACAAGTCTTAACATTGTGCACACGTCTTATTGTGGGTAACGTTTTCTTTAATGAAAACATTAAAATCGAATGCACTAATCTAATGTATGTAGAAATATTAGCGTTCGTTCTGTACATAGGCTATAAGTGCGCCAACTTTCACACTCATCCGTACGCACAATTCGCAAATTTTTACTACACATATTAATACATACATAGATGGTGCAGTCAAGTGGACTGCCGACAATTTAACTAACTTAAAACCGCATTTGTTACGCAGCTACGCGGCGCTAATCTCAGTGTAGCTGCGTTCGGTGACTATATATGCGCGATAAGCGAGTTCCATGTGTTTCTTTTTATAAAAAAGTGATCTACACGCCTAAAGAATTTTTATTAAAAAAATTACATTAAAGATATTTATATAATTACAGTAATACTAGCCTTCCGCTCCAGCTTCGCCTGTGAATAACTGAGACAATTATATACTAAATCCTTCCTTGACAATGGCTGTATCCTTTGGTGAAAACCGCTTGAAAATCCGTTTAGTAGAAAATCGACCACAGACAGCTTTTGGGGACATTGTTTTACAATAGTTTTAGTACAAGTATAACGAATATTGAAACATCTGTGGTTGGGTACAAAACCCATTAAACTACAATTGAAAATTAATAAAGCAGTTGCCAACAATTAAATGTATAACATAATATGATACGGATTATGCACAACGCAAAATGCGGGACGCATTAATGTACATTCAGAGAATGTAAACGGGAAAACCATTATTAAATGGGATCGGCTTAAAAGCTTCATGAATAACTCGGAATCTAAAATTAGCTATGTGTTTTTACGAGCTTTTATTGAATTTCACCTTTATCTGTACCTGTCCCAACATTTCACTGTCTATAATCAAATCTTGCGTGTTAAATTCGATCGATTTCCCGGTTATCGATTAAGCTGAATTTAACAAGCTTGTGTCGAAAAAGATTATTAAAACAGCAACAGATTATTAAAAGATCTACACATGACAAATTATGCAGTTTGTAAAAACAATTTAAAACCGTGAGTGTAAAGTTGACTTAGCAAAATATATATTTAAATTGTGCACTTTGTTAAAACAATGGAAGATCATGCGCATAAAGTTGCTTTGCCGAAGAAGTATGTTTAATATATTAAAATGATGCATTTCTTTCAAATATAATCTGCTTTCTAAATACTACTTAAAATCAAGTGCGTAAGGCTGACTCTGTAAGACTACAATCCCGGATGCTTTTGAATCACAGTTTAGTAAGAAATCGTGTATCTTGAATTTTCATCAATCTGTATGGAATGAAAAAAAAACCAGTTTATATGCCTCTTCGAGCATAGTTTACAATGTGGCTGCGGGCTGCTGATGCTTTTCGGAACTGTCCACTTAAATTTACGTCTTCGCTAATTTATTACAAGTACATAAATCACGTGTGACTAATGAACGGTGTTTCGTGTAACATTTTATAGGAATAAAAGTTACATTTAAACGCATATTAAATTATAGCAGTTTATATAGTATATATATCATATAGTATATATATCATATATTATGATAATAATAATTATTATTTTACTTTGTTTGCATGAATGTGTATTATACATCTATACTACTTTGAATTGGGCCTTTACGACCGGGGACGTA
>JAFELO010001886.1:49013-78185 GCA_017140195.1 Eumaeus atala
GCGTCGTGTACTCGAATTCGACTTAATCCAGGATTGGGCCTTGTTGCCCTTCTGGGTTGCAGCGATCGTCAGTCGCTCTGTAGAAACTGGCGCCCTCGTCAAATTTCGTGGATTAGGTGGTCGACCCCGATATCATCTGATATGGAAACGGGATAAGGATAGGATGAAGAGGAAAAAGGAGTATTTGTTTTCATCATCATCATTATCAGCCCTTATCGGTCCACTGCTGGACATAGGCCTCTTTCAATGAACGCCAAGACGGCCGATCTCCTGTTACTCGCATCCATTTGTGTTAAACAGGAGTTATCCTACTAACATTAAAAATTGGCTTGTATGTGTGTTATTATTTCACTCAAAGACTATTACACGCATTTAGCATTACTTTAAAATTACCTCTCTTCCCGTAAAGTAAATCTAAACAGAAATAAAACCGCGGAGCTCAACTAGTATAAAAATAAAACGCAGCCGCTATATATGTTTTCTCTTCAAATATCGTATTTTTGAAATTGTGTATGTCCCGTGTTGTTTCATGCCTTATGCAAAAACCACTGAATGATTTAATTTCATACAATACTTGAATTGCCAGTTTCAATTTAAAAAAACGAGTTTACTTAATTACTAAGCTTTACGCTAAAATAATACGTCGATTACAATTTACACACACACATTAATTAACTTTACCTTTACAATGTAACGAGATGCGACAACAGACGTTGTCATGTCATAATATGATATTGTTGTCATTGTAATGTGTCAGTAGGGCTAATAATGGCACATCCACAGAGAAATAACAAAAATATGTTATTTTTAATTTATGATTATAATTGTTCTTTTTATATATATTTTGCAGAAATTTAATTGTCTTATCTTGACTATAAGGTACGATGGGTGTGTATAGAAACTCCTCGAAAAATTAATAGAAAAAAAAAAACGTGTAAGCATTTAAAAAAATGTTAAAGTGAACCACCCGTCTCACTAAGGGGATATGAAAAGTAGATAGTAGCCGATTCTCAGACCCACTGAATATGCATATAAAATTTGGTGAAAATCGGGAAAGCCGTTTCGGAGGAATAAGGTAACTTGTGACACGAGAATTTTATATATAGGATGAGGCATACTAGTAGTCAGAACCTTTTGATGTCTATAGACATCCACATTATTGCTATATGCCCTCCTTCCTGACAATATGACACCGGAAACTCAAAAGCCGCAAAAAAAGGACAGCATACCTGTAACTATACGCGGGTATCATGTGAGAAGTGCACCCTCGAGCGTGCCGATCCAATTCGGCTACAACGCAGCATTGCACTACCTCTTACTAATCATTCGATATGTTCCAACTAAACTATGATAGACAATAACTTATAGCCAAAGCATTTAGCCAAGAAATCGTGCTCGACCTCCGAAGCGGGTTAAATTCCATCTAAACCCAACTAATACACGTAGGTCAGGGGTTCACAACATTTTTTCAGTTTGCAGCGCTCTCGCTGATTTAGTGTGTGCTTACGGCGCACCTGGCTACTGGAAATAGAACATTTCTGCGCCCCTAAGTGCTTCTGAAAATATAGAAATTACAAAAAATATACACAGACGACCACGATTTAGGCTAAGCTTTATTGTAAGGGCAAATTAATCAATGTGACGCGCTGACTGTTTATCAATTTCCAAGATTTTCATTCCATGAGCCGCGTTCAATAATCGCGAATGTACGCTTGGCAAAATGTTGGCAACCCCTGACAGTAGGCACATAATATCCGAACATTATTTATATCTATCGCAATCAAGCATTCCCAGATCCACAATACCGATCAGCATAGCTCAATACTCCAGAATTAGTTTACGAATACCATTCGGTCTATTAATAGGCACACACGCGCACATTCGTCTTCTTAATGGTCCATCTACTGTTTGTCTAGTTTATGGTAATGATATTGCTGAATTGCAATGGAATTGGACCGCCACGAATTGATTAATGCCTCGCTTCCGTAGTGTCGACATCAAACGGCTTCGTGTGTATCTGGTGGCCCATTGTGGAACAGGAAATAGGAGTTCAACGTCTGCATAGCTGATCATATAGATGTTTATGGACGACATTTATCGTCAAAACGCTCGGAAAGAACGTTTACCCCCATAAGGTATAGCTTTACTAAAAATTTTATATATACGAGTAGTAATAAGTTAAATTTTGGACATTTTTTACATAACTATCCCCGTGTAATTTATCGTATACCTAATGATGAATAGTCGGAACCGGTCCTAGAATATGTAATTGAAGTTAATAAACCGTGGAAATAGTGTGAAAGGTTTTTTTTTTTCAACTTACAATATGAATTTCCATCAAGAAAACAATAAATTCCATCAAATATATACATGACCTCAAATTGGGTTAAAAATCCCATTCCGAATGTTATTCAATCTTGCTAATTGAAATTGATTATTATGAAGAACTTTCTGACAAATCTTTAAATAGCCCATAAGCGAGCGAGATTTTGTTGCAGAGTAGGAAATATCAATACGACAAAAACACATTATGCCAATAGTATATCTTGATTTGGATTAATAATAATTAGGTCCTACTACTATATTTTCTAAGAGAAATAATATGGACCTTCGAGACCGATATACACACAAAATAAGTCTCCGTAAGCCCCACTGTTCGTATCTCGCCACAAATAACTCGTTATCACTGCGGCGCACTCGTCCCTAATATCTTCTTCGGCCTGAGTTTTATAGCGACGGTGTATAGTCCACGTGATTTGTTGATAACGTATGGAGGGTAGAAACAATTTTGTAGTCTATTTTAATGTACCGAGGGTAGACAATGGCACTATAATGTAAAAACATTGCCTCAAACTTAACATTGTTTTGTAATGTTAACAATTAAGACTTAACTCATAATATGGTCCTTCGAGACCGGTATGCACACACATAAGTCTCTACACCGACGGCACATACTCCACGTGATTTGTAAAGCGTAATGAGACTCTCCTCGCGCTTAAAGCACATTGAGGGTAGATACACTTTAAGGTCAGGCTGAACGTGAGAGCGTTAATTACTGTTACACCAAGACACACTTATTCTATAGCCAACAAGGATATGCTCGGTAGACAGATTTTATTTGCAATGTTTTGGACAGTCGAACAAAATTTTATTCAGTCTATTCCCACACTTCCCTATTCCAACGGGACAGCAATCACGTGTCGAACTACCGTCCTATTGTCTGTGTCTCTGCCTGTGTCCATACTACCCCCGCCCCCTCAATCACGTGTCGAACTACCGTCCTATTGCCTGTGTCTCTGCCTGTGTCCATACTACCCCCGCCCCCTCAATATATTTATACTTTCTTTTGTTTCGATTAACATTAACATACAACATCTAGTTGATATTAAGAAAAGGAGATCACTGCAACATCTGTATCACATCGCCAAGGTCTTCGGTCTCTATTGGAAATTGATAAATAATATTTTGTTTTGACGCAGGCCTCGAACCTGGAACCTCATATCCGCGGCTAAACTTGCTTACCTAAGACCACTAAGCAGTTATGCATATTAAAATGTTCTAGAATAGGATAGTGACATGCTAGCAAGAGGTAGTGTCATGCTGCAGCACGACCTACGCGCACCTCTCGCCGTACCGAGTACCTCTCGCGCACTTGACAGCGTCGCTCTCGCTATTCGTGCGGTTTGTGAGTAGCCGGTGGCCCAACGGGGGGGGGGGTGATAGGAGGGCAATGCATCAGGGTTACAATCATGCGAATATCCATGAGGGTCAATAGTCATCAAAAGGCTCAGATTTCTCGTTAGCCCCTTATACTATAAAAAAATATTGGGTTAACGAAAAAGCCCTTCAATTTTACGTCCAGCGCGTCACTGTTAATGTGTAAAATTTAATTTCAATGGATAAAAAACGAGTGGGAGCCTTCTTCTTACAGTTTCGGGGAGGCGCTTGAGAGTATTTGGAACCTTTATAACTTACCCTACACTTTTTATGTCATGGGACGGGATGATATGGGACACATGTACCTACGTCACGGGATGTCCCATTAATCACGTGAGGATCGAAAGAGGAGGAAAAATAACAATATTTCACAACAATGCAACACACACCTACCTGAAGAATTGCAGTTATTTTTACCCGAACGAATCAAATTACAAAGAAGTATAATGTTTTTCGCATAAGTATGTGTACATGTGTGTATGTTTACTGTGGCAGACGGACTGATTTTGAAGTCTACTATATAAGTAGTGGGAGTATATAAATCTTGATAACACGAATGACACCAAGCATATTAAAATATGGGATTATTTTTTCCTTGGGTTATGTGTAATGCAACTTCAGCATATCACAAGGAAATTAACTTATTCGCCCATTTCGCTCGTTTCATTTATTTAATGACACTATTTCTTAATTAAGGATACCATTAGGCATAAGAAAAAAAATATTTGCTTAATTATTTATAAAATTTCGTCTTGCCAATATTATTTGATAAGCAATTCCGGGACGGACGATATAATTTTCCCTCATGACGGCTTATTTGTTCTTTGAATGTACCGTTCGATGGACTAAACAAGATGAATTTTTACGACCGCAGGCTGTCTGTTTGAAACATTATTATGACTTTAACGTTACGTCATACTTTATCATTCATACAGCTATGTAATGACATGACATTGTCAAGTCAAAAACATAAACTTCCTTCGGGCGCAATCGGGTAAAAACAGTGCCACAACTTAGGCTGAGGATGGCTCAGTTTCGTCGTAATCTAGAAAATATAAGGAATCAACTAACCAAAACCAAGGAATCAAAACAACACGAATCTGTTAGATTTATTTCTGTAACACTTATCACGGTTGTCTATACCCTTTTAAACCTGTAAATTCGTGAGAGGTAATACCATGCTGCAGTGCAGCGGAACTGGGTCGGCATGACCGGGGTACCCCTCTCGCTAACATGATATCAGCGTAAAGTGGAATCTTCGGTGACGCGTTTCGTTCGGTTTGTGGCCCATTCGGGGGGGCGGGTTAAAAAGGAGGGTAACGCATCGTCATAGTAATTAGGCTGATGTTCATGAGCGTCGGTAGTCGTAGAAATGCACCGATTCCCGTTTGTCCCCCTATACTATAAAAAACTAGTCTTATATGTATTTGTGTTCAATTCGTTGTTGCAGTTTCTTTGCCTAAAGGGGAAGAGACGGCAAGCGCGGCAAAGCTTATTTTTTTGCCATTCCAAACCTTATTGACTGTAACAGTTATAAACACTTATAAGTAGGTGATTTATAAACAGATAAGTTTATTTGGAACAGCGTTAGATCACGTATGTTCCAACATGGACACAGAATTGCACAGTTCAAAGCACTTTACATTTTACCCTTGAAGTCGCCGTTAAAACAGTATATTTCAATTGCAGAATTATATTATAATTTCGTAGATAAAAAGACTATCGTGTGGCACGCGTCCCTCGGGGAGTTGTAAAAAAATTGCGAGTGATATACTGAAGTTTTTATCTCGAGCAGATGCGATCGCGGACGCTTAGGATGCGAGATAGTAATTAATGTTAATATCTCTACACTTGACGACGACGGCAAGGGGATCACATAATTTTTTTTTCAGTTTCCTCCTATGATTGGCTATACATGTTATAAAACGAAGTCCTCAAAAGCCGTCTGTCTATGTGTGGCAGATTTTCACAAAATCGGCTGATTTCGTCCATATCTATAGCGATTCTCGAGAAAGGTTTGAGTGAAAAATGTATTCACAGGCGAAGCCGGGAGTGATCACTGGTGTCTATAAGACGACACCTGCCAAAATATTCGTCAGCACACAACTTCAGAATTGCTGCACCAAATGTGATAGTAAATTTATATTTGCGTTAAAGGGAAACCAGAAGGCGAAGTATGCTGTCGCGTTAGGTGCAGTTTATGAACGGCCGGTGGCCCCTTGGAGTGTAGGAGGACAGGAGGGGAAGAAGATCATCTGATAGTCGTAAACTACTTTTACAAAGGGCATTAGAGAGTTCTATCATTCTTTTGACGGTGGTTTCAATAGTTGCGCCAGAAGCACTTTGTGCGGGCATCAACAGCGCCGTGTACCGACTACCAGGTCCAGCGGTGTTACTGACTGTTATTATAGTTTAAGGTAAACGAGCAGTCGGAGCCTTGTGACGTCTATCACCGCCCATAAACTGCATAAAATTGTTGCAGATGCGTTACTCTTCCTTCACCATGAGCCAACGGCAGCTGGCACACCGCATTTTTTTACTTGCGCATTAAACTTTCTATGAGAAATAAAAATGAAAACATCTAACTTTTGGGCAGTTTAAACGCGACAGCATATCATAAATGTGAGCTAGCTACCAACCGGCTACAATGCAGCGTTTCCTTCAATGTATGAGTTCCGCCATATTACATATAATTAACACATTCAAAACTAGTTTTAATGTGCAATAAAATCTTCCCAAAGATCCGCAACTAATTAAAATAACACGTCCGCGGCGCTATAACCCAGTCGCATCCAAAACCGAATTGTTTATGAAACTACACACATCCATTCAACCTCCCGTTTAGTGAATTCAGGATTTCCAGAATTTTCGTCAATACGGGTCATGTTACAATAGAACTACTTTTATGGATTTTATCGCGATTTATTTAATTATTTAACTGGCCCGACATTTCAGTAGCATTACAGCAACTGTGTGGACCGAGGTGAGAGTCATCTGCCTCCACCCACGGTCGCTGTAGCACTTCTGAAACGACGGACTTGTCAAATAATTAAATGAACCGCGACGAATTCTCTAAAAGTACTTTTATTGTAACGAGTAACATTCGCGTAAATTTGAGACGTCATCAACATAATAAGTATCTATTAGCGAAAGAATTCCATACAACGTCTTTCACAACTAAAGTTTGCTCCAAGAACAAGAATCCAAACATATTTCCGATTCCATTCACATATTATCACTAACTCTCGTGAACCGAAGTCATTCTAATTATAAACCGCAATATATTGAGATTGACTGTAATCGGTTGCGTCAGATGAAATTCAATGTTTTTCGGAAGAATATAGTATATATGTAAGCAGATTGCTATGGTCCCAGCTGTTTTAAGTGGGGTGTCATTAGATTAATAGTAAGGATCGTGATGTGTGACGCTCCGTTCTCTCTGCCTACCACAAATGGCGAAGAGACGTGTTGTTGTGTCATTATTAGATTGATCTTGATAACGCGACTGACACTCGATAGATTTAAATATGTTATGTTTCGATTGTAATTGACAATGAGCGACCTGATTCCAGCAGTGGACGTCCGGCTGATGGTGTCCGTGAGCGTCATTTGAGTAAACTAAACATCAGTAGTGTTGGTAGAAGACAATCAGAGCAATTTGGTAACTAACAGCGCCCATTAATATCCCTACGGACGATGATTACCGCAGACACATTGCCCTCCTTCACCCTATATACCCAAAAACTGCATGAAATCCGTGTGGCCATCACATTTAAGGCAGTATCATTTAAGGAGAGGTACCTCACGTCCCGTCTGCGATACAGCACGACAATAACTCTACTGCAATAAAATCCATTCCAAAAACAACAACTCATGGAAAAATGTTCAATCTATTCACATCTCAGCGCTGAAAGATCTAAATATACCACAGCTATATAAAGTTTGATTTATGAAACGACTAATTGACCTAAGTTCTCACGTGTCTGTTGCGCAACTGAAACGTCGTTCTAAATGAATATAGTAATAAAACATGTGTGTATCAGCTCGTACATGCGACTTCACCAACGAAGAATGATTCTGTAGTGAATAGTCCGCGTGAGGTGACGACATAAGCGCGGTAGAGCGTTACACTGAGTGTGTTACACACAGTGTAGCTCATATTTTTATGCCACCTCAAATATCTGTTTAACAATATCGTTATTAACATGCTGTCTTATGATGACAGCTGATGTCCCTGTTAGACACATTTAATATCCAGTGTGGCCCCAAAGGCCATGCGATGAGGACACCTTGGGTGTGTACCACTGTGATGTGTTATAGCTTGCCTCTATACACCTAACATTCCTCCCTAGTGTCCGTCACCTAATATGCTCACACAATCTCATCCTAATTCTCTTTAACTTAACAAATCTTGGACTTAAGTTTGCACAAAACAAAGAAATCAACGAGCTTTTTTATACTTAGTCAATAAATTATTCTTCGACCCTAACATCCCATTCCCAACATATTGTAACTCGCAAACTTTTGACAAGTTTATAATTCTAAACCAATTCCGCTAACTAAACAATAGTTAAACTTGACGGTTAAAGATGAAAGATATGATTAAATACACGATGTGATAAGTCTGTGAGTTCTTTACGCACGCTTGCCAAATTGATAACGTAGATACACAAGTGGTGCCATAGGCAGTTATGTGATGGCGAGTGTCCGCGTCGGAGAATAGAGAAGGAATTACTTATCTTTGTCCATCTCTCGCATAATGTGCAGAGGGAGAAAGGTATGTGAAAAAAGACACTTGCTGTCTCTTTCTACTTAGACGGCCGCGTTTTAGACTCGCTTCCAATCTCTATCTATATTATATAGCACGGTGCTAGCGTTATAGAGAGAGGGATGTATATGTTTGGCAACACGAGCGAGAGGTCCCTCCCCGGTCGTGCCGGCCCAATGGTACTACCTCTTACTAAAATGCGATGTGTTGTTATTCAAAGAACTCTTATTCGAGCGTGCCACAACTCTGTTCGCGTAAGACCTTTCCGAGCAACGCCCTTTCACGCAAGTGAACTACAAAATCAACGAGCACGTTCCCTTCCATCTATTCACATCATCCGAAGATCTAAATATACAAAGTTTGTTTTTACAAGATGACTAATCGCGCGCATCCAGTCCGCGGCATAAATCATCGTAACCGCCCATAACTGTCTGCAGACGACAAATGATCCCCCGCAAAATTGTACGGAACCGCGAGATTCGCGTCTATTGATAAATGCAATACGAATTAGTGCTTAATTGTTCGAGTTTTGTAATTAAAAGTGTTGAAATCTCGTGGGATTCTCTCATTATCACCAATTTCAGCTGGGGTTAGGCGCGCTTAACTTATTTTATCATTACACACCTAATAGGCGATTTCTCAACCTCAGAATTTCCATCCCTGACGAAAAATGAGAACCGAATGCTTTGGAGATTTTAGGTTTCTGAACCCAATAAAGTGATAACTAGACAGTTGTAGTTCTCACAGATGATATATTTTAATTGCCGCTATAGCTACAAATACAAAAAATTGGCAAATTCTAACACTGAAAATGATTGCTGAGTCAGAATATCTTCCGGTAAAAGATAGTGCCACTTGGCCCATTGGAGGGGAAGAGAGAAAGGGGAAAATATGTCTGCATAACTGTGATGTAAATGATTTTAGGAAAACGATCACATACAGACAGGCACCTTTTGGGGACTTAGTTTTATAATAATTATAGATTTACGCATCTGTTTGGTTACTAGATACAGAATTTTAACACATTCTGTATGGAAATTAAGTCGAAATTCTATCTTTCCTAGCGAAGTGCAGCAATCGAAAACGGAAGTAAATCGACGCAGTAGGTCAGTGCCCACTTCACTGCATTCTTAATGCGAATACAGTTGCAAATTGAGATTTCAAACAACCTGGAAAGTTTTACATATTTAAATCTACCCGCCACATTAAAAATGCATTCAACCACTAGGCGGGGAACCACTCAACTCGCTCACTTTCAACTTCCCGAGACCCAACCAAACACGTCCGGTGTACCCATTTAACATTAGCAGGAGAAATGTTCCGAGACACTTTAATATGCATTAAGTGGGATTCACTCCACCATACTGTAAGTAGGAGGGCAAACGCATCGGTTTATTGATTATGTCGATGTTTATGCCCCTATTCTATAAGGGTAAGGTACACACTACACACAAATAAAAGAAGTCGAATATATATATATATATATATATATATATATATACACAACACATTGTAAATCGCCAACTCTTGACAACTTTATAATTCTAAACCTGTTCCGCCAATGAAATGACGGTTAAAGTTGAACGAGGCGAGATAAGATAAAATACACGGCGTAGTAAGCTGAGGAGTTCTTTACACACGCTCGCCACAGAGACAGACACTGATGTCACAAGCAGTCATATGACGGCGAGTAGCCGCGTCTGAGAAAAAAGAAAAAGCTGAAAACGGTTCACTACCTTTTTTTTACTACCCTCCAATCTCTCTGAAAACCTAAACATAAAGCTGTACTTTAATATTTCAAACTATTCCGCGAAAATTGTAAATCGAAAAATCATCCATCCGTCTGCACGACCCTTAAACACAACATACCTCCTGTCGTTCCATCAGCCTTTGTTCCTATTACTCGCCTCGTATGCACCGCACTAAGCCCTCATTGGCGATTTGACCACTAAGAAGGGTTGAAATAAAGATGTCTGGCGAGTAAGAAACGATTAATCGAATGGATGCTAATCGGTCATAAATTAAATTATCTGTTTTCTTTTTATATTAGGTAAATGTAAAAAAAAAAGAAATTATTAATATTATTTGTTATCTAAACTAATACTATAAAGCTACACTAATACTTAAAGAGTTTGTTTGAACGCGCTAATCTCAGGAACCATTCGTCCGATTTGAAAAAGTATTTTTGTGTTAAATTATACGTCATTAGTAGAACCGGATTTACGGCGAGTTGATGCTAGCCAGTTAAATACTAAAACCAAATTACGCTAACTGAGTGGTGGATATCTATGGGCGTTACAGTCATCAAACTATTGTTTGTTTGCCCATTATAGTAAGCAATAATATCCAACGGCTAAACACTCCTTATGTAGGTAATCAACTCAATATATCATTCGACTTGCGAAAACATTCACAACGATTGACCCGTTAAGTATCTTTGTAATGCAAAAGGAGTTATGAGCGTGTACACCTCTTTAAACATGATCAATAATCAAATTAAATAATTCAAAGATTTGTCTGACGGACGACATCCGAATTTCAATAAATCCTACTTGTGATAACATTAATGCAGACGTTTGTATCATTTGCATATCTGTCAAGAGATTTATATAGTCTGTATTGTGATGACGGCTGTGACAGCTGACACCTGTGTTAGATGAGACGAGGACATCTTTTGTGTGTCCCTCTGTGATGTGTTAGAGTTTGCCATTGTACACACAGACTCCATCGTAAAAAAGCGCCACGCATCTGCATAGCCTCTGGTTGTGGAGATGTTAATGGTGCCGGTAATCACCAAAAACCTCTAGTCGAATGTACCCTTTGCGCTATAATAACCAAGCTACGTTAAACCGTTTAGGTTTAATGTATCTTAGCTACATTAAACCGAAACATAAGGATTGATTTATTATAAGGGTACGAACGAGAAGATGAAGCCTTTATACGAACAGCGACGCCCATAAACGTTCATGTAATTATGTATTGCTCTCCTCCAAGGAGACCGGCAACTCACAGACAGCTCAAAACATAGCTATCACTATAGCATAGCTGCCACTTTACGCCAATGTCATGCTCGCGAGAGGTACCACACCTGCCACGCCGGCCCAATTCGGCTGCAATGCACCATGGCACTGCCTCTTACTAAATTTGTTCTCCTATTAAAATAAATCCATCCCTTAATATTGATGTCTTAAATTTACGCAAATTTGGATGTTTTTTATTCCAACATTTCCAACAGATTGTTCCAACAGCCTCACGAATCATCTTCGGCAGGAATCGGTGTTCTGCTTGTGTGAGGATTTGCGCTTTATCAAATCTAATGCAATGGCAGGGGCCAACTTCCGCATGTTCACAGACCGCAGAAAATTATAATTTTTCGGGTACTTTTAATAATTTATGACCACATGACATCTGTCATCTCATCCCATTCGTGATCATGGTCGCTGGAAAGCTTTTGAAACGTCGGGTAAAGGTAGTTCTATTGTACATGGCTCGTATTGATGAACAGTTTTCCAGATTTTCTTAATGTAAATTCACGGAACGTAACGTTGTATGGCTCTACGTAGTCTCATAAACAATTCGGTTTGGGTACAACTGGGTTATAGAACCTGGCGAAACTGATACATGGAAGGAATCGCTGCATTGTACCAGGCTGGAAGCTAGCTCCATCCTTTTATTCAACCGATTAAATTAAATTTACGGTTGGTAAATAAATTCAATTTTCTCACTCCGCTTACATCATAATTCTTTTATTTTCACTTACGGACAGCTTTAATGTGCGACGACTTACCTGAAAAAACGAGAAAATATAAGAAAACAATATAAAAAAATGCATAATTCTCGATGATTTACAAAAATAACAAGATGTTATAAAACATTGAAATAATCACGAGGTAGTGCTGTGCCGCAAGGCATCAAGTATTGCGTTTCGTGTGTAAACCGAGGCCCATTGGGGGGAGGAGAAAAGGAGCGCAACGCATCGGCATAGTAATTATGCGGATGTTCATGGGTGGCGGAAGTCGTAAAAACAAGTACTCGTTGATCCTTTTCTCAAAACCGCCCGCATTCAAGACGTCTCGTTATACCCTCTTTAAAAACCACCTAAAATCACGGATGCTTTGGAATGACAGTCCAGTATGAAATTGTGTTTCTTATGTTTTTGTACGTCAATGAGGATTCTACAAAATGTTTGTAAATAAGCTACTCTTTTACGCAATAACTAGGTCTGAATTGGATGAAGCTTGGCACAGACATACATTCCGATATGTAATAACCCTTTCTCTTTTTATCCTTCTTTTTTGGTGACGAAGGGGAATGCATTTACGCATGATACCTGGGAGCCCGGGTAGATCCCCATACGTATGTTGGACTCGGTCATTGGGTAGCAACTAAACCCCTACGGGAGCCTTCAGCCGCCATTTGTGGAGGGTCCCGTATCTGTAGGCAACAGGACCCCTTTAGCGACAGGCTGGCCTCGGCGAAAAGGACAGACCAGACTTCACCTCCTCGGAGACTGTCCGGCTACGCTATGACAGTCCCCACGACGCCGTGTCTTTGTGAAGTGGACCGGGTTCCCATCCCGGCCTGACACGGAACACAGGGCCACAACTGAAAGTGCTGCAAATGGCGCCTCCTTCGTACCCCCGTTCGTCGTCGTCGGCGCTCCTTCTCTTTCCTCTCCTCCTCCACTCGCTCCTCTCCCACCCGCTCGTCGGCTTCCTTCTGGGACATGACGGTCTCGCAGAAGGAAGCCATTGCCTGGTAGGACTCGTCGCTGCCAAGCATCACGACGATGATGCTCGACTTTGACAAGTCCCCTCCGACAACTGATATCAGATTGTGACGCAGCGCCGCCCATCTCGGGCACACCTTGAGGGTGTGCTGTGCCGAGTCCACCGCCGCGTCACAATCGTGACAACGAGTCGTCGGCTCCCTCGGGGCCGTCCTACACAGTTACTCACCAAAGCAACCATGCCCGGTGAGCGCCTGCGTCAGACGGAAGGTGAGGGGTTTGCGCCTACGGCGCATCCACCGCTCGACGACCGGGCGCAAGGCAGTCTTTATCTCTCTACCGTACGGCCGCCACGCCAGTTCCTTCCCCGCACTAATCCCGGATGTAATAGACAAAATTAAATGAAACGTTTTTTATTGTATAGTTAATAAGTATGGGCAAAATATTGGGTGCAATTTGTTTTGAAAACTGGGACATCTAAAGTAGGGGAACGAAGTCGCGAGCGTCAACTAGTGTGAAATAAAGGTATGAAAGTGATTGGCGGTAAAGCGTTACGCTCAACATCAGTGTTTCACACGATTTAACATTTCTTAAGAAATGGTATTTAAGAGACCTCCAAAAACCTTCGCATGCGAGAAACAATTGAGACAAATCCGTCCTACTCGATTTTGTCAGCTGAAACTCAAGCCCGTCAGACAGACGAACGAACAGGTGATAGAATATTAAAGCACAAAGCTTCCGAGACCATTTACACGCTTTGAGCGTGTCGCTGCAGTTTCCAATACGATTCACACAATTAGAATTGGGCCGTGCATTTCGGAAACTGCTACTTAAAAAAACTGTCTTACACTTTCAGTACCTAAATGAAGCGTGATGTTCATGTGTGATAATGATATTTTTTTATATTAATGTAGGCCAAACACGCAGTCGGAGCCTTTCGATAGCTACCGACGCCCATAAACATCCGCAATAGTTATGCAAATGCGTTACCTTCCTATTCTCCACTAATAGGGCTACCGGCTACTCACAAGCCGCTTGAAATGCGATTGCACAGCTGTCACTACGTCGGTGTCATGTGAGCGAGAGGTACCTCTACGGTAGTGCTGGCCCAATTCGGTTGGCAAAAATAAATAGGGAATTCAAGTTAGATATATTTTATGACTTACTGTATTCTGCTCTACTTTTCACCCGCATGGCTCCAGTCCCATTGGTCGTAGCATTACGGATATAGCCTATATTCTCGACGAATGTAGTTACCACACGCAAAAGGAAATTAAAACTCAACTTGTGGTTCCAAAGAATAACGTTCAAAAGCACATAAACCTATTTTTACACCGATTTCGTTACAAAAAATTGTAATCTGCTATTTTGTTGTGATATTTTCTGTAGATGTTTATGGGTGTGCAGTTGCCAAGACATTTAGTATTTGTCGCTCGTAGCTCATATCGTTCAGTAAGCTGTGCCTGTTTCACCTACATAAATCCTGTCCATAGGGAAGTACTTTTTTCGCATTCATACGTATTTTTATATGTAATCGTCTGGTCCAATTTTCATCTAAATTCGTATAGTAGTTCTTTAATAAAGGAATAATAAACATACATTCAAACTATACATTACACTAAAAAAAATCATTAATAACATGAGAGACCACGCAGTGTCTTTGGTCATGATAGTAACAGTTAAATTAGCTGTTATTAACAATTAACCTTCCGACCCCAAACCTAGTCTCGTCACAAGACGAGTATATAGGCAGCCACAAGACAAAACCGTGCGGTGTTTTAACAGAACTAATTACAATAAAAAATGTATTTCCCGATATAAGACACGTAAAATTCGATCTGCTTTTTTGTTCACAATACATTTCATCTCTTGGCAAAACGATCAAAGCGATTCGCCTCGCCGTATCCCCCTGAACACGTCCTACTCGCATGACGTGTCAAGATGTTGACCAATTATTTTAATGGTATTCTAAAACGCTGTGGCGGTGGAGTAGTTAGTCAGTGGTTATGTGATACTGAGTTCGATTCTAGGATGAGTGCTTAGATTGCAGTGAAATTGTTCCACCACGAGTAAGGTACCTCCAGGCTTATATTATATCCAACATGTCGTTATTTCACACACAAGTCCATTCCCTCATTCTCCTATTCCGATGGGACGCCAGTCAAACACTAAAAAAACTTCAAAGCCATCATGGTGTTCATGATCTACAGCCTGGCAACAGACAGACGGAAAACGGAGTGTTAGTAAATATTCTGGGGTTTGGGTAAAATGCCTTAAATTAAAATATTGTGAGTGAAAGCTGAGTAAGAAGTCAGCGACGAACGGCTATAAAGAAACATAAGCCGTGTTTTTTTGTTGTGCAGTGGTGTGTGGGGCTCGCGGCACAATGTGGAATATTGGGATATCCACAAAAACCTCCGCGAGTGCCATCAGTGCCTCTGGTGAGACGCACCGGCACTACAATCATCAGGGCAACTTGACTTCTCGTCAGACCCCTAAGGGACGCCTCCTTCACAGAAGGGTTTTGCGGCACCACAGGACAATATGGGATATTGCAATAGAGTGATGTTCCCATCTTCGACCCCTGCCCCATACGCAAAAGCGTCACCTCCTGTTAACCCTTATTCACTTCTTCTCCTAAGAGGGGTACAAAGAACAAGTATCCACACCCACGATTCAATTGGCTTCTCCCAAGGTGTCCGGCTTCACCCCAGGTTACTGAGCCTCTACGCTGCGATAAGCCTTGGACCATTGTGGGAAGTGTATGTTCAGCTCAACCTTATCTAAAATCATGTTGTGTAATGTCAAGGATAAGTCTGAACACTCTTCATAGATTTCAGCCTCGGTGTAAAGTTACCGCGCTTGCGTACCTTTCACTTTAAAATCAAATTGATATGGAGTATACTCCAACCGCGTGTCACTTAACACACAGCTTCTGTGGAGATGTCTTGTATATTACATGGCACGCAATAACACATACAGGTTAGTGTGGTGTAAAACCTCGCGGATGAAATTATGTCGTAGCGGTGACATCTTTACTAAATAACTAGATAACATAAGACAAACTGCTTAACATAACTATGTTAAGCAGTTTGTCCTATGTTACACTTCAAACAACTGTCTCGTGGGTTAGTGTGGCTCGACTCCTGGGACGGACCATATTATTATTAGGAATTTACACTGCCTAATTTTATTATTAAAACGAGGTTAGCTCGGCACTCCACCCACCGCTGCTACACCTGTCTCGCCGGGATCAACATCTACAAACACAATGACCCTTGATATAATCGCAAGGGTCATTGTGGTCGCGCGGGAGCCCGAGGGAAAGCTAAATTATCTTTGGACGCGTAAAGAATTTAATCAAAGAAAGTATGTAAGAGTAGGAAATAATTCCAACTTCCAAAGTGAGGGCCAAGCCAAAGTGAGGGTGCTTAAAGGTTGCAATAATTGCAACTTATACAAGCCAAGAAAAGAGATGACAGCCAGGTGGGGCGGGGCCCAGGAGCTATGCACCACGGAGATGTAGATAAAGGGCTATCTGACTATTACTGACATTTACTTAGTTATTTATGTATTACTATGATTAAGCTATGTTTTTGTATTTGCTAAGAACAGTTCGACGTCGGTAAGTTGGAGGCGTTTCACCCCTGCTTCGGAGAGCACGTTCAGCCGTCGATCCTGCGTCTGATTTCTCTCCAGTCGTGGCAGACTGCCATCCCATCGGAACAGTGGAATAATGTGGCACTAGGGAATTAAATGTCCTTATGAAGTTAGGCACAGATATAGATTACAATGTAATGCTTATACCAAAGAAACGGTTGCCTTACGAATGATATTACACGAGTAAAATCAACCACAAGGGCAGACTAGACAACAGCTAGTCACTGTAATATCTATTTATTTCTTTTTTTGTTTACAGTAATTCTATGTTTATGTTGTTATAGTAATAATAATTTTATCTTTACTAATATTATAAATATGACGGCGTGTTGGTGGCGCCATCGCTCGAACTACGTCGGAACTAGATTTGACAACTGCCAGATCTAGCGGAGCGTCGTATCTATGGTCAGCGCGGCAGTGTTGGGGTATTCAACTTGTAACCGACATAGCGCGTATTTTTCTGGATTAATATTAGAATTAAATTATCTGAGGAATTAGAGTGATATTACAATCAATATTGGATTTTTATCTTGTTTCTTGATTGCACCCATAAATCAGTAACCATGGCTAATCCTGAGAAAGGTGATTCATCGCCTTTAAATATATAAACATTTGATTGTTGTTTGTTTTCCGGGGCACCTCACCAACGACGGCACTGGTTGGCACTTGCGGTGGTTTAAATCGGTATTCGGCACTACAATGTATGCGCCCCACACGCCACTTCACCCCACACATGGTCGGCGATGGCGCGTAAATGATTTCTCGCGCGGCAAAAAAAAGGCCTGATCTCGTCCGTCTGATGTTGATGTAAAGTACAACTACAATTATTGGTTAATAATTTGTTAGTAATTAAATTAATTCAAATTACTCAATTCACACATAGTTATAGGACATTAATCAAACTAAATCCAATCACATTAAAATTAATAAGATTAATTAAATTTTATTACAACTTAGTGATTAATTCCTTATTCATCTATAAAAACGGCAAGAGATATCCATGAAAAGCATTTGTTGTAGAAAAGCCCCGGGATTAATTTATTCTACAACAACAATACATCTTCACGCCAGCTCTCTAACGGGGCAAACAGAGAGAACGGAACGCCATACATCACGATCCTTACACACCTGCCTTGCCTCCTCCACATTCATTATACTCTCTTCATACAGACACGCCGGTTACTCTTGACACTTCGGACAGTACCAGATCAATCTCATCATGGTATGCCAGTTTTGGTCATCCTCGGTACCTATACCGTTGCACATTCGCATTACATTTGTTTTGTTAACCATTCCCTTTTTATGCCCTGTCTCACTTTTCACCGACACTTTCTTTCATACCTAAAAGCCCTCTCTCACTTCATTACGTTGCGAACCTGGTCGGCGAGGGTTACGTCACGTATTTCTCATTTCTTCTATTTTTTTAGTATGTGTTGTTATTGCGGCAACAAGAATACATCATCTATGACAATGTCACGGTTCATTAGATACAGTGTTCACATTAGACACAGTTACGATTCATTAGTTATCCCGCTCCTACCCTTGGGGTACGGTACCGTACAAACGAGCAATAGTGAATTTTCAAAATAAACCATTTTTTGCAATGACGCATATCACAAATGATTCCAACTGTTATAAGTAGCGCTTAAAATCGCTCGCCTTAGCTGACCTGATAGTCTTCAACTTTTGTAACGTGTATTTAAGTAAAATATAAAACATCACTTGTATCGTAACAATTAAAATACGTACTCCTCTACCGTAATGGGGTAGGTGGTAAGCTGAGAGAACCGAGTGCCACAGATCTCGCCCCCTCACATATTTGTATTGCCTCCTCTTTGTACTTACATTGTTCACTTCATACTGCTTGTATGCGAAACACGCCGCTTGCGAAGACTAGTAGTGCCATACTGAAGTGGGAAGAGCTGCATTGCAGGCGACTTGGGCCGCATGACAGAGGACGTGCACCGTCCTAAAGTGACGGCTACTCCATCGCGTTTCGTGTGGTTGGTGAGTTGCCGGCGAACCATTGTAGAGGGAAAGAGAGCAACACATGGGCATTACAATTATATATGCGGACGTCTATAGGCGTCGGTAGTCGTTGAAAGGCGTCCAGTCTGCCCTCCTATACTATAAAAAAATCATCAAGGTTCCATAAAAACACATTATTACTTTTTGTGCGTAGGGGCCCACGGTTACAGTGAAGGAGCCCTCAATTCGGCGCGCACGGAGCCGCAGTTAACATTCCGTCAACACTAGTGCCTTAATCACCTCCCGGCCGCAGCGCTGCCGTGTCGGAAAACATTCCGGGATTGACACACCCCAAGCACATGGGCGATATGTCATATATAGATGCACTGCTGATAAAGTATGTTTTTTATTGCTTAGGCGACAAGTTGTTACTAATATCACACCGCGGTTTCACCCGCACGTCTCCGGTCCTAATAGTCGTAGCGTCATGGTCTGAAGCCTTCCTCGACAAATGGACTATTCGGCCTCTCGCTCGCTTGACATCGCTGTAAATGAGCATGGGACAATGCAAAATGGTCATGAATCGATTCGATAGCGGTTCGTGCCCATTGGAGGATTGGCGCAAATGGCAACGCGTCTGCATAACAATGATTCGGATATCTATTGGCGTCGGTAGTCGTCAAAAGGATGTTATCACTCACTTGCCCCAGTATACAATAAAAAAATGCTTATACCCGTTTCATGCGCGTGCTCTCTATAGATAACATAATCTGTACCCCGATCCACTTTAGGTGCTGACTTGTATATTTATAAAAAACCTTACAATCTTCGAGAGCAAACTCAAAATTTAATAAAGAGATCTTTATACAGATCCAAGTTATCTCTACGTCCCCTAAGTATTTCTTCTTTAGATATCGAGATGAATGGTGATACTGATTTCTTGAAAACATTGTGAAAGTAAAGTTTACTTTTACAAATACACACTTGAGTCTGTTTCCATTTCGCTTGGTGGGTTGGATGGAATCAATGGAAAGCCACCAAACTAACCAACCAATAATATCTGCTAAGTGCTAAGTTCCGCAAGGGCTTGTTACGGCTAATACAGAACGGAAATATATTTAATATTTTTTATTAATGTAAAACATCCATGACCTAAGCGGGATCGGAACCCGCGAACTCTAGCGCAACACACACGACTTACGCAAGCCATATTACCAATGTGCCTGCCAAGCGTCACACAATGTAAGTAAAAAATATTTTATTTTACATCTACCCTCGTTTCGCAGTAACCGCCATTACATATTTTAACGCGGCCTGCCCGCTCACGTGTTGGTTACCTTATCGAGTAATTACATTTTTAGGACGACGCATATTTCAGCGTACTACTTACGCACTCGTAGTATTTTTCGAAAGGATTAAATAGGGCCTAGGGGCTCATTGGCCTTGAAGTAGATGAAACAAAGTAATAGAAGCAAGTACGTGTTGTGTGGATGACCTGAGTGGACCTTCGAAAACTATCAGTCAAGGTGCGCTTGACATGGTTTATGAGGAACGAGCAATCTTTGTCCTTGAAGAATATTGATATTATTAAATTATGGCTCAGTGGGTGACGTGACGGGTAGACGGGTGACGTCCGCTCCGCGTGTCGCAGAGGTCACGGGTTCGTAGACCGCCTAGGTCATGGTTGTTCATCAATATATTGTATGTATTTCAACATCATTATCAGACCTTATCGGTCCACTGCTGGACATAGGCCTCTTCCAATGAACGCCAAGGCGGCCGATCTCCTGCTGCTCGCATCCATCCCGGTCCGGCTACTGCACGAAGATCGTCGCCCCACCTGGTGAACGGTCGACCGACACGACGTTTTCCTGAACATTATATGTATTTATACAATAAAAATATTGAATATATTTTCTTTTGTCCAGTAACTGCAGCACAAGTCCTTGCGGTTTTTAGCACAGGGCTCGGCCAACGTTGAGTGACAAGTCCACTGGTATTATTATTATTATTACCTTGCCTCTGTAATAGATAGTACTCTGCTGAATTGCAATCGAAGTGGGCCAGCACGAAGAGGTCTCACATGAAACCGAAGCCAAGACGGCTATAACGTCGCGTTTAGTACGGTTTGTGACTTTCTAGACGGTAGGAAGAGGTAAAGAGAGCAATGTCTCCATAACATATATTTATTGGAGGCGTTAGTCATCAGAAAACACCGGCTGTTCCTTTGCACTCTTCTATAAAAAAACATCGACTTGATATTCGAAACGGATCGCAAATTTTTAACACCTCAGCCTCGAACTTGACCTTCTAAATGACGTTTTATAGACAGGTCCGATCAGTTCCTTGATCTTCGTCAACTCGTTTCTCAAAGCGGCGTCTAATGCTGTGCAGGCGAGCACGGGATTTCGAATAAACTCACAAACGTAGCCCAGGGGTATGGGCATGAGTGCCAGTCTGGACTCGTCTCGGGCTTCACTTGAGGGCAGACCGTCAAGCGAAGGAGAGGGAACATTATTGGTGGTTTAATAGGTATTTGGTACATTCGGTTGCTGCGAGCTCTACATCACCGTTGAGTATCTTCGCGCTCTACTGTACGCGTCAATGCATTCCCCAAAATTAATAAAAGTATGAGTGAATCTGTGATCCTTTAAATCCTCTTGAAATAGACTTCGTGGCTGCCCGGGGACTGGTGCGAAACATACGCAGTCCGAACTATACCGTCAGAGCAGCGACTAATTCAAATACGATTCACGATTTGCCTAGCTCAAATAATACCACCGTGCCGCTTAGGTATTCAGAGACTACCGCGCGCACTTTCTTTCATCCTTCTGAGAGTGAAGGATGGTACGGGCCCCTCAGTCATGATCCTCTCCACAAGCCAAACGTTGACGTCAGCGCTGAGGATATTTTAGCTACCGCTCGCGAGCTTCCCCAGACGTCAGAGTCGTGAGAGGAGTCTCTCAGTCCCTCTGGACATGATAATCATAGTTGATATCTCCTACATACACTCTCATATCGGGATGCATCTCTCTTATCTGTGGGAGAGATGGGGTTCTGTCCCTCTTACGACCCCAAAGCTCATAGCAATCCAATGAAGCTGTACTTGGCTTCCCTTAGCTTGCACAGCATAGGTTAAGGTCCGGAAAAAAGACTTCATGGCACGTTTTCGGCAAAGATTTTTTTACATACTATGCCACGGTCACGTCATGATATATACACCTCCAGCCTTTATCGACAAATTGACTATTCAACACAAAAGTATTTTTTCAATTACAGCCTTTAATTTCAGTTTCCGTGATTAGCGCGTTCAAACAATCAAACTCTTCACCTTTATATTATTAGTATAAATAGATTACAAAAAGTGCGTGTCGGTTAGAACACACGAACGGAGTTTACTCCTTAAGAACAAGCGTGATTCTGATGATGAGATTTCAAATCATCGTGTAATTTTATTTAAACTCGTGACACCGCAGGACTATCCCTCAGTCCCTCGATCTTGGTTGCTGTCAAGCTTCTGTAAAATCGGGTGTTTTAAATAACTAAATAAAACGTGTCAAAATTTTTTCAAGTATTTTTTATAGCTTCAGGGGAAAGCGAGCAATCAGAGTGTTTCGACGACTGCCAAAGACACTGGCAAAATAAGCTGTGCAGAAACGTGGACCTGCTTGCACCAATGGTGGTTTTATTGTAAGAAGATATTACAATGTACCCTTCACTTCAGATTTACGGAAAAATTTGCTGCGTAAAGTGCGGGAAAGCGACACGCTAGATCAGTAACTGCTTCACATATTGTACTCTTTCTGAAGTTGTACTTCTTTTGGCGCGTTAGGCAAAAGTGATGAGAGTAAATTATTACAATGCGCGCGCACGGCGTCACGAAAAACCAACACCCTAAGTTGTTGTTGTAGAGTCAACATTTTGGTTTTTTTAGTTACCATAATACTTTCAATGTATTAAATAATATTTTGTTTTTCAGTTTAGATTTGCGCTCGTGACGCCAAAGAAATATAACTTTCAACGCATGCACAAAGTACACATCCACTATATTTTTTATACCACGCGCCTAAATCGTTTCTTACGGAGGAAACTCCAATAAAAACACGCACGCGTACGAGAAAAATGTTCGTTTTATTACCCATTTAATTGCCAGTTTAATATTAATTGCAGTGACTTTGAAAGTTCGTTGCCACGCGGCGGAAATTTATGCGTTTCCCCATTCATTTTACAACGTTTTTCATTACGCCGCGTAATTAAATTCCACCTGCTCTTGAATTTCAGTATCATCGCGTCCGTCACCACCTACTTTATTTTCTTCTGACTAAATTTAATGCGGGTCCTCGGGCTCACAAGTGGGGGCCGCTATTGATCCTGGACACACAGGAGTAGCAGCGGTGGGAAAGTGTGGTGGGCGATGCCCGATGTCAAAGAAATATCTCATAAAAAAAAGTTTTTTATACCATTGGGGGATAAAACAATAGGAGCCATTTCGTGACCGACGCCAACATCTGCAATGTGCTTTATTAGTGTGAGGGTCACCTACTGTGTAAAAGCATATTATAGATGTTAATGGATCACCAGGTCACCGGCCACAGGTAGTGCCATGTTACATCTCGTTCACATGATACAGCCGTAAAGTGACAACTTCTGTATCGTGTTTCGTGGTGTTTATGAGTAGGGAGCCCATTGGAGGCGTGGAGGAAAGGATGGTAACGCATCGGCATAGTAAGTATGGTGTCTTTAAACCTCGGCAGTTATCAAAAGGATTCAACGGCACGTTGTATGAGTTTCCAATGGCACAACAATTATACCAAGATCTATTGCCGATAGATATCAATGGGCTCCGAGTGCTTGTTTGGTGTAAATTACAAAAGTCATTAAAATCGTTACACATTAAAATTAGCATGCAACACTTCAGCTAACCATGTCGTTATTGCTAGTGTGACTGTGTGTAAACAACGTCTTAATCGAAAACAGACGAGACATGTTTATTTTAAGATGCAACGCCATTTCAAATTTGTTTATGACTAACCAAACGACATCGGCTGGAGTTCCGTCAGTCTTGCTCGACATAATCGTAATGTCGCTCACTTAATGTTTTAAGGGCACACTGTCGCGTTTCGTGACATTTGTGGTCTATGTAGTGTAAAGAATTAGCAACGGTATGTATGGTTTAGACGTTCACGTCAGCGCCGAGGCTGTTTAGCTACCGCGTGCACGGTGCCCCCGACGTTAGGGTCCGGGGAGGAGTGTCCTCTTGGTCCCACTGGCCGTGATAATAATAGTTAAATTAGATCGCAGGGCGTCGGCTATGATGACAACTCGTTTGTCAACGATGCGATAAACATCAAAGAGTAGACAAACTATGCTTGTAAATTTAGCCTAACGTAAATATTTTATAGGGAAACAGTTCACCCGTCGGAAGCTTTTACTATCGACACACATAAATACCCGTACACTCACGTTATGGCACATGCGTTGCCCTTTTTATCCTTGATACCGAGATCCACCGGACACAAATAGTGGGCCAAATGCTATCATAGTACTGCCTTAGACAAAAACTGTTTCTATAAGTCTGTTTACGGACGAGATAATTTTTGGTGACAACGGCGCCTAATTAACTTGTAAGTGAAATAGAAATATATTTACTATCTGCTTCACAACACCACAGACAAAGTAGACAAAGTAGATATCATCTGCACAGCAATGCGGTGTGAGGAGCATAGAATGGGATGTCACTCGGCATACGAAGGGGAATATAGATTCACCGCCACCGATTTTCAGTGACCTCCCAGGGGTAAGACGGAAGGTACAACTGACACCTTCAAATATTTCGTCTCATTACAAAATTTATATATAAAAAAGAATGCATCGCCCTATGGAGTGAAAGGGACAACTGGTTACACTCTTTCGCTCGCAGGCTCCGCCCATTAGCATTCTATATAATCGGAACGCATTATCGAAAGACGTTATTGCCTCAAAATTAAAAAAAAATAAATTTGGTAACGGTTTTAGTGTTTACTCCTTAATAAATGATATAAGGCACACGGTACACGAGGAATAAAGTGTAACCTTTTACCGCACGTCTCTTGCGCAGCTTTCGCACCAGAATCACGCTATATTGCTATATTGTGTTTCTCTGTACGACAGAATTCGTAAAGAAGTCATAAAGCAGAGAACTAAGGTATCGGTCGTCTAGCCGGTCATTGAGAGATGGCTGTGTCCAGCAGTGGACCGATAAGGGCTGATGATGATATGATGATGTATATTTTTTTTAACACACCTTTAAGTACACAGAAATAGTTAATCTACATTTACGCATTCTTTCCGCTACTTGAAATTTCACAAATGATAACGAAACAATTCATTGAGGTGTGCATTTTGCGATAAAACTTCCACAACACTACATACGAGCGGTATTTTATTATCAGTATCCACTTATAGTATAAAAATTATATAACCAAAAACAGTCTGTCTGTATGTGATCGATTTTCTCAAAATATACTGAACGTCTTTTCAAGCAGTGGTCACTCACGGATAAAACGTTGCCCAAGGAAGGTTTTAAAGCATAATTTATTCACGAACGAAGCGGGGCGGTTCACTGCAATATAACTTACTTATATATATAAAACGACTTGACTGTTACTTGAATATTAAAAGCTATTTAAATTTGATACAGGAATCGAACTGCAACCATTTATACCAACAAGTTTGCTACTGGACTATACCTAGTACCGCAAAATAGCCAAAACGGTGCAACCTTATAGAAAATGTAGAGGCCATCCATCCATACTCACAAACCGTACGAAAATCGATAACACAGCCGTTACTTTAACCGGTATTATGAGGTATCTTTAATTTCGTGCCTGCCCAATTGGGCTGCAATGCAGAATGGCACACTACCCTCGACTCTCTTCAGCAAGCGTGAATATTTTTACTGGATTCTAAGAGTAACTCATGTTAATTTTCCTTCTAGATGAGGTAGTGGACCGATTACAATTTTTTTTCCGACTGTTATGTCATCATCATCATCAGCCGGACGACGCCCACTGCTGGACATGTACCTCCTAACAGAGTGCCACAGGTCACGGTCACGAGCCAGTTATTTGGAGATTAAATCTGTTTAGTCCAACGGAAATCCAACCTGAGCTAGTTACTGCAATGTAGTGCCAAGATCCAACAGCATAATGTTATAGAAAGTCTAGAGGCGTTATCCCATTCCTTCCCAGCCAATAGGGTTTGGTCCCACTTGGCTCGCGCCACTGCCCGCCTCTTAGCACATGACTCACCCGCCGATCGGCGAGATGACGGACGCAGCACGTGACGCGGGGCAGCGCCAGACGGATTGCCTGTGTCAATTCACAGATGCATTTGTTTGCCGCTCGCGAGCTCCGCCGGGTGTTACTTGCAGAATAAAAACAAAAACATATAACTTTGTATTTCTTCTTTAATTGTGTATCTTTTTGCAGGGTTTTTCTTCCGTATATTTTTAGCGTTCACACGTAGTTGTTACGTCACAATTTTGAAGTGATGAACAACAATAATGGAACTCGCGTCATTGTCAACGAGTGACGCCCTACTGGCCCGAATAGAAAAAAAAATATTTTAGTGTTAAAAAACCCATGTATCATATACCAGAACCGGAGGACCGGTCAGCTTCGAACCCCGCCATGTACCAATGATTTTTTCTAACCTAAGTACATTTATGTTTTACATCCCTGTAAAAGCCGGATTCGTGTATTCGACCTAATATAGGATTGGGCCTAGTTTCCCTTCTGACCCTGACATGACCTGATAATGAAACGGGATAAGGCTGAGGCGAAGAGAATAATCCAACAAATCGTCGGTAGTCAGTAGTAATCATCACTTATTGGAACTTCCTTTGCTATTATTATTAGTCTAACGTGTCCCATAGAGGGGCAAAGGCCTCTATTCACTTTCCACACTTCTCTGTTTAGATCTCGATTGGGCCAATCCTTTCGAGTGGTCCATCTCAACGGCTATGTATTAAAAAATCTACAATAATCAAATCCAAATTATAAAGCTGTAATATAATAGTATATAAAACCTAATACTCCAAAACAAAGACTGGGGTAGAAACCACATTCAGTGTGGGTATTTAAACAATTTCCACATTTAATACAGAAGAATGCAAGCGAATGGCAGCACCATTGTGAAGAATGGTTTATTTTACGGCCTTGTAGGAACTGTGAGACGTTGAATTTCCAACGACAAAACAAAAAAAAAGGATTAATTTCGGCTGACAAAACAATAAAAAATTGAATTTTAAAAATAGAACCATTTTGGAACGCAAACGGAAATGGAAATAAAGCAAATAGACAATAGAAACGCAAATATATTTATTCGTTTTTTATTTACATGAATAAAGCGATGCGAATGTATAAACAAACTAATTTAACTTGTGTACATAATCCCAAATCATCAGCCCCGCTGAGTTTGTATCAACGGTCCTTCTCAGGATTCCAATTCAAAAGATTGAATCGGTACTAGTGAGTGTACGACATCCAAAAAGAAGTTTGTAAAATCCTACTTGGAATAAACAATTTTGATTTTAAATGTGGAAGGGTGTAGATACTGAACACCAATACTGACATTCTCTATGCTCATTAGGGGACTTTCCCTGGGGGTAGTCCATTAGGGAACTTTCGTGAAGATGTGTTGTCGTTTTGCATGTATGAATGTGTGGGCAATTCAAATGACGAATGAGGTAAAGGGGTAAAGTATAATTATAGAAGATTTTAGTAAGAGATGGGACCATGCTGCATTGCAGCAGAATTGGCCCGGCACGACCGGGTAGTTACCTCTCGCTCACTTGATACCGCCGTATAGTGTTTGGGAATAGCAGATGGCCCATGGGGGGGGGGTTGAAAAGAAGGGCAACGCATTGGCAGAGCAATTATGCTGATGTCCACGTGCGTCGGTAGTCGTAGCGGGGCTCCGATTACTCCTTTGTCCCCCTGTATTATAAAAAGGAAGATAGTGCCATGGCTAGACAGAGTAATTAAACCAAAAAAAAAGTGCTAACTTTTTCTATTGCTTCGCGGGGAAATTTATTTACGCACTGTGACCTGTTTTCATGACTAAAGAGTGTGTGCGTCCTGATCCGGGCCACCTCAGTGGGGGCGGCAGATGGCACCCGCGGGGTAGTGAGTGTCTCGCGAGTGTCACACGACGTGACGGATGGTGAAGAGGTCCTGTACATGGCCGTAATCGGGCAGAATCATATGAGGGGGCGTCCAACTACTGCACTGTGGTCTGTGGCCCACGATAGTAGGTACTCTGTAGATTTTGCGACGCCATACTTTTTCCATTTCCTTTCTTGGGAAAAAATTCGTAATATTTGCCAAGACCCCCGTCCCTCCTAGCCCCAACGTGACATTTGATGAGAGCAGCATAGTAGTCATGCTGGTGTTTATGAGCCGAAAAAAGAAAAGGTAGTCGTAGAATTCTCGTTTGCCCCAATACTATGAAAAAAAAATCTATCAACATTAAGGCACAGATCTCAACAATTACCTTAACCTACGGAACCTTTATTTACTCTATATATTATATTAATTATAACAAGAAAATTAAAAGTAATATATTATTTGGGGGAGGCAAGCATATTTTATAACACAAAAGATTTCACTACAAAATCTACCATAACCAAATGGAACAACAAAATATGAAACAAACCACTCATAAATTTGACAAAAGCAAAATGGAAAAAAGAATGATATCATAGAACCATCCCGAACAAAACATACATCTATAAGTGATTGTGTTGGCCCTAAGCAATAATGAAGCACTGAGACCACTTTAAAGTGAGATCCAACAGACATTTCACTTAACTGTAAATATGAATACAAGGTTTGTTGACCTTCACTATTATACATTTCAATTTGTAATAATTACGGGCAATTGCATGTGTTACATCCTAGGTTTATATTGTAACATAAAACATCAATACAATATTAAGTTACATATAAAACTTGGTAATATTTACAGGACACTCATTCAGGCTTAAGGATGAGGTAGGTTGGACCAGCTGTACTAATCATCCATTGGACATAGTTTCTCCTTGTGAAGTGCAAGTGGCCAACACTAGAATCAAACACAGCCAGGCTAATGAGCAATTCTTTTCCTACCTCTCACATAATAAAACTAGTATAAGTTAGTATAATCAAATTTTTATATCAGTTTAAGAGAAAAATATTATCCAATGTGTTGCATATCCATTATAGTCATGGTAGGACTGGTTTAAGTTCCTTGTATCTGAATGATAATCTGTGATATATATATGTGATACATAAATATATATATATATATA
>JAFELO010001888.1:0-22968 GCA_017140195.1 Eumaeus atala
TCACGGTCGCCGGGCGGTCCAGTTGGCGGTGATCTGCACCGAAACTTCAAAAATTTCTCTTCAGAGTGGTTCGTCACGCACTGCAGTTGCTTGCAGACTGAGCCGATCCTGAGAAGCACTTGTGAAAGTGTTTCAGTACTCAAGGTTTTTCTAGTCCCCACAATGCACAAGGGGTGCTAAGAATCTCCTAGCTACGGATCGGATACGGATTGACCTGGCTAAGTATAACTGACGAACGCTCAGACTAGATATTTGATCTAAGATCACTTGGTTGATCTAAGATCTTCTACTTATGTTGTTTTTATTTTTTATAACATTTTTCAATAGCTTTTGTGTATTTCTTTTTTTTTTTAATAAATATCCTATTCTACCTATATTTTTTTATTCGGCCCTGAACTTATGCTGTGGATGCGAAGGGAAGGGAAGGCATACATTCACCGTTACACAAGACAAGCTTTAGGGTCACAGGGAATTCCTACACCAGTTCTCCCAAATGCAAAACATAGATTATTATATCATTGAATTAAGGTCGCCGGTATACTGTTAATCGACTTTTAAGAGATGCCGAGGAAAATTGTGAAATGCTCTAACCTGCCCTAGGTTCGAGATGTATGGACCATGTGACTTACTAGCTCTTGTCCGCGTCTTTGTACGCGTGTACATACAGATACAGATCTATACTATTCTTTTTTGTGTTTCTAGTTCATGGGACAAACGAGAAATAGGAGCCTGTTTACGACTATCAACACCTATGAACATACGCACAATTACTTTGCCGATGCGTTGCCCCATGAAACGCGTTAAATTTTGTAACTTGATTTTTAGAGTTCACACGAGGTATACCCGAAGGTGTGTTATTTATGGGTAGATTAGAGCAAATATCATAAATGTCTCCAGTATGCAAAATCTACTACGACTACGAGTAAATCTATACTGTATACTGTGTCCTATTGCGCGCTATGGGGGAGGCCTATGTCCTGCAGTGGACGTCGTCTGGCTTATGATGAAAATAATATAATAATAATAAAGTATGGGGACTTATCACACCACGTCAGCCTAGCCCTGTGCTAAGTACCGTGAGGACTTGTGTTACAGGTACCAAACACTGGAAATATGTCTAATGTTTTTATATATTTAAGAAATCTTATATATTTAAGATTTTTATTATAGAGATTCATAGAAAAGCATCCATGACCTAGGCGTGATTCAAACCCGCGACCTCTGACGTAACACGCGAACTAACCGCCACATTACCAACTGAGCCAGTCGGTCGTCATAATGATGAAAGCTCTACACGCATTAGGTAAAATCGTGGTGTTTTTCCGCTGCGCAACATAGGTAATGGTGGCTTGCATCACTTTCACTTGGAAAGCGGTAAATCGGTAAATAGATAAATTGGTAAATGCAAATCTACATACTCGCACTTGTTGCCATTTTTTATATTACATTAGCGATATTCCCTAGCTTAGCCCGTGAATGACTAGGGCTGGATTGCTAGTTGAAATAAAATTATACTTATGTAGACTTATAAAATTATCTTATCTTATCTTTCTGTGAAAACTAAAAAGAAAAAAAATACCGCATACACTCCGATCGCCAGAATTTATAAAAGCGCCCGTTATTATACATATTAATAATTATATATAATACATATAATAGTTAAAACAGCACTTCACTTGAAAAGTCTTAGTTACTTTAGAATCACTGACGCACACTTCAATTTTGCTTGTATGTATGTATGGAGGTTATAATATATTTTAATGTATGTCTTGACAGGGAGACGGCCAAGATTTTTTACGTGTACCATCCATACCCTTCGGGTACCATCTACGCAAGGCTATTATAGAATTGGCAATGTCGGACTTGAGCCGACTAAAACCACACGGTGCTCCGTCTCGTGAGTCTGTGTTGCGGTGTCCAGTATTGCGTAGAGAATCATGATGCCTGGAGACCCTAGCTGACTTTGACCACCAACGCAATAGGCGGTCACGCTAAGACATAGCAGGGGACCCCCCGCCTAGAAAGGCGTCACGTCACGCCACCCTCTTCAACCTGTTCCTGTTTGGGCGTTAGGTAGCCCCGCCCAGTGCCCTCAGAACGGAGATTGTTAATCGCCCTCCGAAATCCGGTGCGTCTTCCGTGAGACGACACACTACTTGAGCTTTCCCGTAACCTTTCTACAGCTTCTTTTGCAGACATCACTCCCTCGCAAAAAGAAACGGTGGCATTCCACACAGTTTCACTCTAAACCATTGCCCGAACTTGCTTTGACTTTGTCATGTCGCTGCTGTATCCACGCTGAGCACTCTTCTAGTGCAGTGCGGTATCTTCGGGAAAGTTCCCCCAGTGGTGACACTCGGACGTTAGCTCATGGCGCATGCGACACAGATACTTTCCGAAACAACCGCGCCCCATCAATCATCAAGTCAATCCATCATGACGAGCCTGAACGCCACAATTGTGGAGTGCCCTGCGTTTGGTATTCCCAATCACCAAAAACTTCTTGGTGAAGCAGATGACGCAAGAAATCTCGCTTCCATGTCCCATGGCAGACTTCCGGCTAGTAGCCTGGCCACCTCAAAGGCGATCGCACGGTAATAATAATAACTTTAATGGCCATGACTTTATGGGCTTGGCGTAGAATCCTTAGATTATCCACCCTGCTTTTCAGGTTCCGCGACGCCCACACAGGTGCACCGTAGAGAGCAATAGACCGCACAATGTCCACGTACAGATGCCTGCAGGATGTTTCTGGCCCTCGTTGGTTGGGCAGCAGCCGAGACAAAGCGGCCGCCGCCCCTTTCCATTCCGAGTCAAGTTTCGAAAATGAGAAGATAACGACGATATGAAGAGACACCGGTACCACCACTTCACACCGCCAGACTGCGTCTTCTGTCATAGCCCGTTCGTTCATTATCATCTATGCTAGACCATCTCTGGTGGAAATCAAATTGGTTATTAGCCCGGTCCGGCCTAGCGCCAGCCGTTGTCTTCAGTACTTGACAATTGATGCAGAGTCATCAGTGGAGGTCTATGCTCGATCTCTCGTGAAGGGTACAGGGATCCAATGACTTCTTCCAGTAGTTACGGCTGGAAACTCCGAGTAAGGAGCGGTGTCCAAGCCCTAAGTTTGCCTCTTATTAAATGGTACGGGCGTCCCGATGGACCCCTCTCCAGCTTGTTGAGTGGCTCCTGGTGTGCCACCCTTTTTACCAGTTGAAGTGTTCTTTTGGCAGCCCTGTGTCCCTCGTGCAACTCCGTTTCCCGAGCAATTACAGTATACTTGGCGTCTCGCGGGTATGGACTTGATCCTAGGATTCGTCGCGTCTAATACGTTCGTCATTGCCTTGCAAAACCATGCAGCTGCAACATCTACATCGACGGGCGTATTGGGAGTGGGAGCCCAGGCCTATATGACGGGGGCTTCCAGAAGGAGCTCACTATTAATACGCTATAGTACCCCGCGTATTTCGTGTGGAACTGCATTGACCGGCGCATGGCTGGGAGCGGAGACGTCAAACGGAAATACCAGAAGTCGGAAATGTGTTTCCATCTCCTCCATGACCCGCCAGCCATTTATTCGGCGTGCCAGAAAAACAACAACAACGAAACAAACGAAACGTCTACAATTGAGTTGCTTATTCCCGGCCGCATACATGGGAAGACGGATCCGTGATGATAAAAATGGCATCCTAGAGATGATTTTAACGTCGTTCACCTTTCGATCACAAACCTGGTCTCGTCGCCTGACGAGCACCCACAGCAATCAGATGACGCTATACTGGGCTTCTCTTGCTAAGCTTGGGCTTCGTTTCCACAGTATAAGTAAAGGATCAGGATTGTGACACACTATACAAACTAAATGAATACAGATAATTACAGCACAATGTTTATATGAAATTTGTACATATAGTAAAAATTATTTTACTTATTCAATAAGAATTTGAGTTATTTCTCCATTGTTAGATTAACTAATCTTTACTTCTATTATAACTTATTATTATATTAGAGATACAACAAAAGAATTTGTTAGTTTTTCCTCCATAATTTCTTTGTTTTGTTTGTTTTTGTATTTATTTTCAATTAACGTGTGGCTACTGTTCTCTGCTACAATATGTGTCTTTATTACGGTCCGGAATATATCCTTTTCTTTGTTATTTCCTCACGTAAAAGCTATTCCACATATTTAGCTGAAATTCTGTGCAAATGTAAATAACAATAACTGAAATGACACTTTTTACCCCGGAATTTTGGTATGGGTTTTCTTGGGATAGATAAAACGCGGATGAAGCGTCGAGACATAAAACAAATACATATTTAATTTTATTATAGACATGGCCACTATGAGCATCCGTGAATACTACAAAGGCAAGAGCATTTTGGTCACTGGCGGCACCGGTTTTATGGGGAAGGTGCTATTGGAGAAACTGCTGTATTCCATACCAGACATAGGCAACATCTACGTTCTGGTGCGACCAAAGAAAGGGAAGTCAATATCGCAACGCCTGGAAGCTGTCCAAATGTTGCCGGTAAGTATTAAGCCAATGTAGCAATAAGGCTTTGCTGCATCATTTATTAAGCAACAATCATGCCCAGCCAAAGAAATGTACTGTGACAGCGCTTCCCCTTAACAATGCGCTTGATGTCGACTTTACTTCAGAGTCGCTCACTTAATAGGTAACCAAAGGGGCGCCCAAAATTCAAACGGCATCTTGCTACACGATAGGCTCATGAAAACAAACTAAACTGTCGTAGACATACAAACCAAAGAGTTATTTAGCTTATTTAGTGGCGGTGTGAATTGCAAGTTGGCGGCTTACTTCGAAAAACAGTGACGGACTAGAACATTTGATTTTTATAACAAATTATTAAAATATTGTATTAGCTTCTGCTTCTGATGTTGAAACCTCATGGTATTAAACATATTATGAGTAGGTACGTATTATCATATCAATTTCTTTTATGATCCAAATAGTTACTGGTCATTAGTGATATTATTTCATTAGTGATATTATTTCATCATTGATATTATTATTATCATCATCAACAACAATCGATGATATTATATCCTCAAGAAATTTATTATGCGAAAATTAAAGATTTAAATGTACCTATTATCTTGTCTTTATTTCATATTTAACAGTTGCATAGGTTACAATTACTAGAAGCCGTAAACTTACCAGGAGTGAATGGATAAGACATGATGACAATGTTTTTAACTAGTCTCGTCTGAAAGTACCTGTACAGCAGCATCGTAATTTAGATAAGGACAGAGAAATAGGGTAATCAGGTGATCACCTTGACACGAGTTGACCTCTTCACTTCATTACGTAATTGTAAACATTTTTAATGCGAAGTAATAAAGTTGCAGTACAGTTGTGTTGGTATAAAAGTTGCTTTATTTTAATTAAAGTGTTTCATATATCGTAAAACACAAAAAACACGTATAGTTTAAAATCTTTTACTTTACGCATTTCACCTATTTAAGTGGGTTTGATAAAGTGAAACACTCAATTATTTATTTTACACTTAACACTTAACTTTTTTCGGCAATACGAGCAGACATTAATTATTATAATAATAATACAGATTATAATAATATTACAGACAGAAACTTCCAACGAATGTTTGACCAAAACAAAAAAAAACATTACACAAAGTTTATATTTTAGTAACAACAACAATACATCTTCACGCCAGTTCCCTAATAGGTAGAGAGGACGGAGTACCATGTGTCCCGATCCTCACATACCTGCCTTGCCTCCTCCACTTTTTCTTCGGAGGGACCTAATACTGGTTGCGAAGACTCTTGACACCACATTCGGACAGTACCCAATCAATCAGACCATGGTATGTAAGTCTTGGTCTTTCTTGGAACTTACATCCTTACATCCTTCCACTTTCGCATTTTATATCTGCTTTGTTAACCTTTGACCAGTCATTCTTTTTACATGCCCGAACCATATATACGAATAGTATATTGTGAAATGCACAATCCAGCGTTCTTTTTTGTCATATTGCTATTATTTTAAAATCACTACCTCGTATATAGGAAAAATATTCGGCATTTGGGAACGAATACGATGGTTGAAGATTCCACAAAGTCGTTATCTGCCTGTTATTGCATTTACGTACATTATTCACGAAGTAATTAATAACTTGCTTTTCATTTTCGGCTGCCAAAGATAAAAAACATCCAACGCCGACACGTTGGATATTTTTTCTCATCTTACACAATACCTTCGTTAATTGGATTCCGTTCCGATTACTCTTCGACATATAACTCATTTTATTTGGTTTTTAGAGTTCTCACATTACACATAATTATGTATAAACCACTAGGTATTTAAATTGTGTGATCGCTTTAAACATGCGACATGCTAAATGATTTTCGAACAACTGCAAAGGTAACTTAAAATTACCAGTTCGGTTCCGTGTCCATAAAGTAAAAACGCCACCCTGTTACTGTGTGTCTGTCTGTCACCAGACTGCATCTAATGAACCGTGAATGTGCTATGCCAGTTGAAATTTTCACATATAAATTATTTCTGTTGTTACAAAATTTATTGAATAAATACTAAAAATTCTAAATTATAATTATTTTACCGGCCTTTTACCCGGCGGACGGACAATTTGGTTAAGGTCGCGGGGATCCGTTAGATGCATGTGATCCTGACATGTGACTCTCTATGGAGTGGCCTATGTCCAGCAGTGGACGTCGTTCGGCTGAAGATGATGGTGATGGTGATGGTGATGGTGATGGTGAATGATATCACTGAAAAAAACCTTTACAAACTCAATATTGTGTATAGTTCATTTTGTATTATTTATATTAGTTTCATTTCAAAATGTTAAATACCCCCAAATATAATTAAACTATTAATTATAGGCGGCGGGTGGCGGATGGATGGTGCTGCCCAGGGTCGGGATGGTTGGTGCTCTATGGGGGAGGCCTGCGTTCAACAGTAGACGAATATATTATGACATCATCATCGTCAACTTTTAATAGGCTATAGCGCCCACATTGGAATTACCTCTTACTCCTCCTACTTCTGATTAAATTGGTTGCGGGTCCCAAGACGGTTTTAGATTTTTTCCGTCGGGCTCCCCTGCGATCATATCAAACGGCAACAAATGTATGTCGCTGTCGATCCTGGAGACACAGGAGTAGCAGTAGCGGGAATGAGCGGTAGGCCAAGCCCATATAATATTCAAATCTCACTTGTACTTGGTCGGTTTTTTATAATGAATCAGTTTTAATTCTAATTATACTTCTAGTTATTCGATCGTTTGAGAAACGAGAATCCGTCTGCGCTGAAGAAGTTAAAACCTCTTCAAGGGGACGTGCTCTTCGAGAATTTCGGTCTATCCGAAAGGGAAATCGAGAATTTATCGAAAGAGGTCTCTGTCCTCTTTCATTTCGCTGCTACGCTAAGATTAGAGGCGCCTCTCAAGGACAACGTGAATATGAATACATGCGGCACGAAGAGAGCCTTGTGTGTCGCCAAAAAATTGGAAAACTTAGACATTTTCGTACACCTGTCTACAGCTTTCTGTTACCCAGATTATGAAGTTCTCGACGAAATGGTAAGTAGAAATTTATACCTATATTATCATTAATATCAATAACCTGATGTTGCACTGCTGGGCAATGGCCTTTCTACTATCTATTTAGAGTTAGATTGCGCCAATCCTTCAAAGGATTCTAGCTGATTGTGCCTATAAGTATTTTTTATTCGCCGGATGCCATAATTATTTTTTTAAACGGCTGAAGCACGTATTTCGCATGTGCTTCACATCATTTACTGTTAATGCTATATCAGCCGTTGACTGCGTGCAGCCTTTACAAAGCGATAAGGAGGTAAGTTTTTAGTGACTGGTAGTGTAATTGCTACAGTAAATGGATACAATTGATGGTTTTCTATTTTAGTCGTAGCAGAGTCGGGGGAGGAGGGACCTACTGCTCCCTCTGGCCATGATAACAATAGTTAAATTAGCACAAACACTCTCATACCGGGATGCATTTCTCCCAACTACAGGAGTCCGGTCAGTACCTGAAACCTTGTCTCGTCGTCAGACGAGCGCTTACGTTAAAAATAATTTCATTTAATTTCATTGCAGCCGAATTTTGTCGCCACGGCTGGGGAAGGATTTCTCGCTCACATGAAATGTATTAAAAATGATGGATTGCATTTCGTGCGTTTAGTGAAAACTGATTACATCAGGTATATCATTTATGATATATCTGATATAGCTTATTGCAAATTTCAGATACACGCACCACCGGCGGACCCAAAGGACGTAATGCACTTGATCGAGCTACTCGACGACAAGCAGCTGGAGCTGATCACGCCAAGTATAATTCGACCACATCCCAACTGCTACACGTTCTCCAAGAGGTTGGCCGAGAGCGTCGTCTCCGTGGAACACGCTGAGAGTGAACTACGCACTGTCATCGTACGACCAAGCATAGGTGAGACTAAAGATACAACATCCCATATTCATGCACCTTCACGGGCAGGCTGTGAGATGTGAGAAACATAGTGACGATCCTTACATACACAAGGGAGGTCATTGCCTCCTTCACAGTAATAACTCTCTTCATACAAACACGACGGAGACACTTGACACCATCTTTGGACAACAGCCGTTCATTCTGATTGTGGCATGAATCTCCGGTACCTACTATCTACATCTGTTTTGTTATCCAATCTTTCGTTATTAGAATTTGTCATCTATCTCCATCTACGTGGCGCTTAGCAACTAGCCTTGACATGGCTTCTCCTCCGTTTTCTTGGCTTGTCTAAGTCGGTGCAATCTTGTACTGCCTCCCACTTTGGCTAAAGAGAGAAATTGGAACTACTTCCTACTCCTACTTTATTTTCTCGGGCTCCTGAGTAGTATTAAAGGGTCGTAAATGGTTGCCACTGTCGGCCCTGGGTAGATAGTATTAGCAGTGGTAGGCCGGGCACGTATGAGACAAGTATTAGAATCTGTCATAATTCGAGAATATGAATGTTATATTTGTTTAGAATTACAAAGCAATTGGTAGTTAATACGTGAGTCTCGCGTATAAACGGAATACACACTAAAAGCCCGCAGGTGTCATCGTCCGCCTACATTGAGGTGCCTAGGCTCTATCAGTCGGAGGGCACCTCGGTGACTGGCCAGTCCATCATAAGGGACCGGACTTATCCCTAAAAAACCGAGCAACAAGATCAGCCCCGTCGTGACAGTACAGTATGCCTTGTGCAGTTCAGCCTTGTTGGCTGAGGTGAGAGCATAACTTTTCAATGTAGCACCTTCCACCCTATATTTGACTTTGAACTTATGTACATTTTCAGTATGCCCGGCCCTAAAAGAACCCATTCCTGGGTGGGTCGACAGCCTAAACGGACCGATTGGGGTGATGCTGGGCGCTGGGAAGGGAGTCATAAGGACTATGCTGTGTGATGGTTCTTTGGTAGCACAGGTCATTCCAGTTGACACTGCTATTAACGCAATAATTGCTGTTGGAATGATTGAAGGTAGCAGAATTGAAAAGTAAGTTTAATGTGACTCGTTTCATTGACATTTTAAGCGACTAGCACATAATATTCGTTCATACCGATCATTGCTGCGTACGCAACGTCACGTGTAGTTGTAAGCAATGGTTTGAACCTTAAGCTTTGGTTTCTTAGGAAAGCGGTGCCGTCTTAAATCGGCCGTTACCCAGCGTGGAATGACGTGAGTCAAACGTTGACTATGTAAATCGTACCGACGTTACGAATTCAATGACCGCTTTCTAGGAAAGCTCCTCATTATCCACAAAGATGATGCTATGGCGTCATATATCTGATGATGCGACATCATTCACCGCTGAATTTCCGCCGCTGCCTTAGTTTACGTGTAATTTGGCACTCCGCTTCGTCAGGGTTTGACGCATCATTTACTCACTACGGAGACAGAGACGGTCCATTCCAGTTCTCGTACCATTGTACCATAAATTGAGAAAAATACATATATTTAATTTTAAAAAATTTAAGTGGTGGCCTGTGTACCTCCCCGGTCGTGTTAGTACAATTTAGCCGCAATGCAGCATGGCACTGCCCTCTCTCAAACTTTTACTTTCACTAACAAGGCGTGTTGCGAATTCCAGACCAGAAGTAACACCAATCTACAATGCCAACGTTGGACATCAAAAACCAACAAGCTGGGGTGAAATCCTAGAGGTTGGCAAGTCTTACAGTCGAGACTACCCGCTGGCTTGGCCGCTGTGGTACCCAAACGGTGGTATTACCACGAACCCGGTGCTGCACGAGTTTAGAAGGATATTCTATCACTCATTGCCGGCGTATTTTATTGATTTAATATTATTTATGACTGGACAGAAACGATTGTAAGTATAATTTTTATCACGATGTAATAAATAGAAAATGTTATATCCGATATCGGATCTAACATTTACTAAGAAATTTATCGGTGAACTGGTTTTGGAAAGAAGTTAAGATCACTTTGTTGCTTTTTGTTACGCTTTTTCACTCACACACTCTTTACAACCCCGTATTACAAGCCGTCTTATCATAATTTCAATTGAATGTTTTCAATTCAAAAATTTTTTTTCACTCTTCAAGTTTTGTAAATACCGATATTTAATTAAGAAATTCTAATAACGAAGTGTTGCGCAGGCAGACGGTTTAATTATCTAGATTTACATTTAATTATTTAGACGGCTTATTTATTAAGAGCTTAATTATTTTAGTTAAATTATATTTAAATAAAATTACTAATAAAAAAAAATATTAAAATTTCTTAATTTAAGTATATCGGTATAATTACAAAACTTCAAGAGTTAAAAAAAAATATTTTTGATTCTAAATTGAAGAAATTCAATTTAAATGATGACTTAACACTTATACAGCGGACGTCTGCCAAAAGCGAAATAAACTTCATTCTGGGGTTGCATAGAGATGAAGACGGTTTTTTTCACAATTTGCTTAAAAGGGCAAAAATTGCATATAAAAAAAATAATGAAGATAACACATGTAAATATCCCCCTTGGGTGACCACTTAAATTCGATATTAAAAACAAACTTAACGTTATAACCTCATTTTAACGACTCAGGCTGTCGCTATATGCGAGAATACAAAAACACACATTCGACATTTATTGCATTATAATAGGTACTTAGAACGTTAAGCGTCCCAAATAACAATGCGCCTTAGCACGTGGTTGGGCTGGCGGTAAGTCTACAGATATACGTAGACTTACCGTTAGCCCAAACAATTTGGAGTGCACTTTTAGCTCATAAACAAGAGAAACCCAGTACAGCTTCATCGAATTGCTATGACTAGGTATGGGATCGAAAGGCGGATCGATTCCCCTCTCCCCCGCAGATGTGACAGTCTTTGTAACAGCCAATTTAACTATTATTATTATGGCCAAAGGGACAGAGAGATCGCTCCCCTACTCTGACGTCGGGGGACATCTCGCGCGCGGTAGCTTAAACGGCATCGGCGCTGACGTGAACTTGGGCTCATGGAGAGGATCATGACCAGGTGGGGGTGTCCCCCACCCCCTCCACCTTCTGACGGATGAAAAGACTCGCGCGCGGTAATCTCGGAACACCTTACCGTCACGGCGGTGTCATTTAAGCTAGGCAAATCGCGGATCTTTCCTCCAGTCTTCTACTATAACAAACTCGAAAGCTTATTTTTTTCGAATCTGAGATACTGAAGGCACAAAGATAACTGTACCTTTTGTATATCCAAGAAAGAAGTAATCTGAGCCCTTTAGTGACTACCGACGTACATTTATGTCCGCACGGTTGATTACGATGTTGATGCGATACTTCACTCCACCCCATGCCCTCCAATGGATCATCAATTGCTTACAAACCGCACGACAATGACGACCGACGCAATAAGATCATGAGAGCGAGAGGTACCTCCTCGGTCCTGCCAGTCCGATATACATCTTACTAAAAAAATCGTATAGTCAACGTGTATGTTCTCGCTTTAAGCATGGTGCGAATACAGGACAGGATAAGCCAAGGTCTTAAGTTGCTGCAATATTTTACAATGCGACCATGGAACTTCCCTTGCCCAGCCTTTGACAACATCCAGACAATACTTGACGAGGAGGAGCAAGTCCTGTTCAACACTGACCTCAAACATGTAGACCGCGACTCCTATCTCCATCTGTGTATAGAGGGCGGAAGAGTTTTTTGTTTCAAGGAAAAAACCACCGAGATCGCAATGAATAGAAAGTATCACAATTTGTGAGTATTTTATTATAACTATAATCTACACCGGGGGTGGGATCGTGTGGCATGGTAGAGTCGATAGCAACTAGATAAAAAAACATAAGAATCAGTGCATGCAACATCTTACTGTGTTACTTACATTTTTTTTAAGTACATAAAAGGTAGATCTCAGTGTTTCATCAATAATTTGTCGAACGTAGCTCAAATCGTCGAAATGGGCCACCCCTAGTCTATACTAAATATAAAAAATACAATAAAGTTTGTTTCCTTTCTTTTAACCAAATAAATTATTAGGCCTTCAACTAGTCTCAGAAACTACTGGTCCGATTCGCAGAATTCGGTGTTAGATAGCCCATTTACAGAAGAAAGTTGTAAGCTTTGAACAACCACGTTATGACATGTGTAAGCAAAGTATACGAGTTACGCAGGTTAAACCGCCAGACAGTCTGCTTATATAAAGAAGCGCGTCCTGACGCACTGAACCGATGATCCTGATTTTGTTGTCAGACTGCGAGTTCGTGCGTAGTTCTTCGGTCCTGCTATGCTCTTCCGTCTTCCCTACCGCTTAAACCGAATGTATTCTTTTTCAGCCTTTATGTATTAGACTGGATCGTGAAGATTCTGTTTTGGTTAGTAATAATATCAGTCATCGCTTCTTGGTTTGGACCGGTCAAGACATTATTGCGTTACGGTGGTCCAATGGTACAATACCTACCGTTCGTTGGGTCTACAGTCTTCGACAGTAATTAGTTGGACCGTCGCACATCATACAATATGCAAACGTTATCAGCACCAGCAGTAAAACAAGTTATATTTTGCACAACACTAATTACTCGATAGAATGACATGAAGCAAAAGGACAATTCGTATGACTAGAATCCCGATTGTAAACCTACGTTAGATAAAGAGTAAATGTATTATGGACGGGCAGGATTTGTAATTAAATTAATAAAAAGGCTTTAATTCTTTGTAACTAATTTAAGGAAAAGAGCCGTCCCTTTTCGATGTTCTATAAAGTATAGGTGGAATGCTAGGTATAAGTGTACACAGGTTATGTTCTGAGCCCTGCCCTGTCTTATTCACATGTGAGTATGTTGCGATGGCACTTTTTTTTCATATTTTTCTTCAGTCCTCACTAGCCGAAGGGAATCTGTGAGATACACCATATAACACTTGGTACGTACCGTCACCGTCGAAGTATGTGGAATGCATATTTGTATGCCAATTCATGAGAAGTTGACTGTCTCGATGAAGATATATCGACTGCTACGTTCCTATTCCTCTCGGAGTCTTCCTAGTTCCGCTAAAACTGGATTACGTAAGCGAACTGGACGTAACGTTACAGTAGAGCTCTGAACGAGTCGAAAGTTGCACTTTTCAAGGAAGGTATTTGTCAAAGAACGTGAATGTGAAGTTGAAAGGGCACCGGGAGCACCGCATTTTAGATTCCAGCAATGCGATTTTGTGTAGGAGCCCCCATTTATTGATTTACGCACGCCATCTTTGAAAAAGGACAGCATATGATTTCAATCACCGACTTCGCCAACGTTCTCATTGCATGTAACTACTTATTGGTCACAATGCAATCATTTAAGTAGTCTATACTGTCTTTGAATAATATAATCATTTAAGGACACAATTAAGGCATCGGGTACTTGCGATATCATTTATTTTTTTCAATTGTGTTATGGGTATGTAAATAAGTTTTATATCCTTTTCTAACTGTTATAAAATATATTATAATTGCACTGAGTATATTTTGTTCATTTCTTTTATCTTACCTTCCTTTTTACACGTCGCATTCTTGGGCCTATTGCCTATGCAATAATAGTATTACGCCACAGATATTGTAGTATGTTTGTCAAGGGCCCCTGCTGAAGCCGGATCGCGCCGGCGCAAATGTGGACCTCCCGCTCATATTATATTGCCTCAAAGTAACTAAGCTATGCTGTCCCGTTTCGTCGAACCGAATATTTCGTACTAATGTTATAAATGCGAAATTTTGTATGTGTGTATGTTATTCTTTCACGTTCAAACTATTCAGAAATAAAACAGATTTTTAGAATTTCTACCCCTAAGGCAGTGAAGTTAGAGTTGAAAGTTTGTATGAAGTCCGTCATTTATAGAATTTTTGGAGCATGACGTCATTCAATTACAAATTAATGAATATGTATCACAGCAATTATGCAAATTGTACTCCTAATAGTGACCGGAGATACGCGGACGAAGCCGCGGAGTGCTACCAGTCACTTCATAAACATAAAATTGTATCAGCTTTACACGCGACTTCAGTTTACTCCTTAATGACGAACATACTCTAGTGTGAAAGGCTTGACTGTTTCCATCCTGTATTATCCTACAGTTGGACGTTCGCCAATCAAAGGCCAGCGACCGTCGATTATAATTTTTTTTTGGATTCAGCGAGTGACGTTTAGATGTAAAAGAGGCATCACATCAAATTCTTTGCAAAATGTATAATCTAGTTTTATAGTGAATTATAATCGACATCCAAGTTCAAGCAGTGCACTTTGCGGATGCGCTGCTTTCCTTTATCCCATTTCTCAATACCACCACAAACACCAAATCTGGTAACGTAGCCATCGCTTTTAAGGCAGCATCACTAAAGTCTAACGTTTTAGATATCACTACTACGCACAGTACACACTTTACAGACTATATTTGGTGTCAGTTCTACACACACATTGATACAGCCTATAAAATACGATCAAATAGGAATAATGAGTAATTCATAATTTTGGCTATGGTTTTCATTCGCATTTCTTGCCATTCGCAGGGAAAGTATTTGCATCCATTTCGCGCGTAAAAAAAATATGAACACTTAAAAATCCGGCTCCACAGGTTCCGATTCGGATTAGCCTTTTAGAAATTCCAGTTACAAATAATTTTTCACATTGTGGTTGTTGCGATTAAAGTATTCAATAGCTTGTTAATTTAATAGTAATCTAAGATGCCGGCATTTAATAAATTATTTATAAATACACATCGCAAAAGTGAGCTACTAAGGGCCCGTACACACGAGAGCCTTTTGAACGCATATTTAAAATATACACACTACACTTAATAATCTGGCACGTAAAGGGATCAAGATGTATGAGCGCCCAAATTAGGTCAATGGTAATTTTTATTTCACAATAATAGATTTTAACCAGACATATGAAACTTGAAAATGCTTAAAAATATCGCAATCACGCACAGCTGGCAACGGTTTTCAACATCAATTATATGAATCAAGTAAAACACTAACATCCAAACATAATATTTATTTTATCATACAACAAATGTATCAACACATTTCAATGTTAATGTGGGCACATTCAACTATTCATGCATAACTTCAAAAATACAATTAAATAAATTGTGCGCATTAATAACAATGATAAATAGTTTATATACATTTTATTTCGTTCCATTTAAACAACAATGTTTGTATAATAATATATTTGGACAACATTAAAATATATACTGTTAAATGAGGGTGGTTGTGATAATTGCTACTACACGGTCACATCATCTGTAGATCTCGCTAGATTGTGAAGCCCCTCCCTGTTCCCCTTCACACTCACGTACTCGCTCCATTGCGTTACTACATACGGCGCAGAGTACCAGCGCACCGACTTGACAGGTCCGTCAGGTCTACAGATATGGTAACCGAGATATACATCACGCACTGTAAATAATTGGAAGACAGTTTGAACTATTGTGTGGCGTTAATAATGCTCACGAACTCTGGTTTGAGACTGGCTCCTCCTACTAGGAAGCCGTCAATGTCTGCGCACGCAGCTAGCTCTTTAGCGTTAGCAGCAGTCACAGAGCCACCATATTGGATGCGCACGGAATTGGCAACGTCAGCACTCACGTTGCTCGACAACCATTTGCGGAGAGACTCGTGGACGTCCTGAGCCTGAGAAGGAAATTTTATTGTTGTTTTAACTTTGAAGGATTTTACTCTCATATTACTACGACAAAACTTTAATTTTGTAAAAGGAGGCAACATGCAGTCTCAGTGTTTTGACGACAAACAACGCGCCTAAACATCCTCATAAATTTTATCATTACAATAAAATGATTGTAAAGTAGTTTTATTATAAGATTTTTATGCCTTAACGACAATTTGAGGAGTGCTCACCCAAGGATGACAAGTGTAAGAAGTATGTCAAAGTAGTACGCCCCTTAATTATAGTAGGGGGGTATCTTACAGAAGATAGGCCTTGTTCAATGAATGCCCAGACTGAAGATCATTATCTACTCTCATAAAAATGAGATTTAAAAAAAAAGGGACAAAGCATTATGGCTATGCTGATGCTGATGTTTTGCCCATCTTTGCTCAATTTCGCGTCTGCCGACATTTAGCAACTGTATCATGTGAGGAAGAGGTAGGTTACCCAGTTGAGTCCATGTCTACCTAATTTAGCTGCAGTAAACTTAATGTAAAATACAATCACTTAGTATGTACCTGTTGTGGCGAAGCGGTTTTGCCAGTGCCGATGGCCCACACAGGTTCATAAGCTAATACAACATTAGCCCAGTTGTTGCCTATGGCTGGTATCAGCGCTTTAGTCTGTCTGAAGACAACCTCCTCAGTCTTTCCAGCTTCTCTCTCCTCAAGAGTTTCACCAATACATGCAATCACTTTCAACCCAGATTCCAATGCATGTGATACCTGAAAATCAAAACATTATCTCTATAACATACTTTATTAGTAACCCAAGCTAGAATTAATTCTAGCTTAGGTTAAAAAAAAAATACTGAAAACCCAACCAGGCATCTGAAGTGAATTATCACGACTAATTAATTCACTTCAGATCTAAATATTATTTATCAGCAGATGCAAATAGTAATAGTATATGATGTAGTTTTTTTGGTACATGGGATTTAAAGGAACATATACTTCAGGAATGTTGACAACAAGATACAACAAATGAACCAGAGGGATCAAAGTCCAATAGACAGAAGACTAAACAAACTATGCTACTACAAATATTATTATCTAAAAATTTACTTAATTTTTTTTTTAACACTAAATTAACAAAATTCAATTTAGTGTGTAACTTATGTAAACATTACATATATTTTTAATATTATAATCTTTAAACTCCTACTTATTATGGACTGGAATATGAATAGAACAGCTGGGAAATACATGCTTTTAGGCATAAGAAACTAAATACTTTTCATCACAGCATTAAAATTGTATCTGCCTTCACTGAAAGACTAAATGCTGCAACCTTTGGTTTTTGCTACAAATGATCTTGGTGAAAGAAGAGTAGAGTGGTTATCATTCCCAGAATGTTTAAATAGTTCATAAGGTAATTGTGTACTAAATACTAAGTATCCCATACTTGAGTTAACTACAAATGGTGTACCTCAATATTTCGTAAAATGGATCTACAGAAAGGCAGTATATCCAGGAGCTTTCTTATAAATGTGTAATTCAATTTCCTTGAATATTTTTTTTTCAAATAAAAACTGTGAATTAAAATAAAAGATATATTAACTCATTAACTAGCACACACATCTAACAATGATGGTAACAAAGAAGCATAGCAGTTCAAAGTAGTGAAAAATCTGACAAAATTATTTGCTAGGGCACTGACCTTTTCAGCAACTAACTCATCCTTCTCACCAAAAATTGTCCTCCTCTCAGAGTGACCGAGGATCACCCAACCCACTCCAACATCTTTAATCATGGCTGGAGAAATTTCACCTGGAAACAAACAGACACACAGCTTGTGAAAATCTGTAATGCCCAGCTATAATCATCGGCAACAATGGTGTGGAGTTCACTGCTGCACTTGTCCTCCTCTAGAGAGCACCACATGTTATGGTCTTAAATCACTCAACTTTTGTAGCTTTCACAAGATCATCTGGCTATTGTCCGGTATAGTAACCCTATATTAACCTCCTTTCTAGGATTCTTTAAAGGGAAAATAAATGGAACCCTTATAGGATCACTTTGTTGTCAATCATTGTACATCTGTAATTCTGTTAAGACCTTTTACTCAGGAATGCATAGAAGGATGAAACTGAAAAATTCCCGAGAAACGGTCTTGACAGGCCTACAGATGGAAGGAATTTTATAAAGACACAACACTCGTAAATCCTGTTGGTATGGAATTCTCAGTGACCAAGTCCGACTTACACTTGGCCAGGTTTTTTTTTTCAACAGTTCACAAGTTTACATTATAAATAACGAAGTGAAACGCAGATTTCTAATCTACTAAACTTAACTTATACAATCTAACAATAATTTTAATTCCTTCCACAGACTAGATTGCCAAAATAGTACTAAGTAGACCAATATGTTTCATTCTTGTTCTATTAACATGAGCAAGTCTAAATGCTTCATTTTGGGCATATTCCATCACAACAGCAAGATCTTATAGTGCGCGTATGAATGCAACACACACTTAGAGACCCCAAGGTTTTGAATATCATTAGACAAACAAAAGAAATGTTAAAAATGGTAATTAACAATACCTGTAAATGCACCCTTTGCAGATTTCCAGCAGTTTTGGGCAGCAAGTCCCACAGTATCTGGTAAAATGCTCTTTACATGTGCAAGGTAAATAGAAGGCACTCCAATCACCACCTAAATAGTTTCAAATGAGTTTATGAACTTTTAAACACACCATAGGAACATTTAAACACATACTCATCATAAACAAGTGATTGTCCTTCAATGAATATCAATATTTTCTTAAATGATAAATATTTATTTGTTCTACATATATACCCCTGCAAAGGTAGAGTTCAAGCTTTCATACCTATTGTTTTTGGTGATGCTAATGAGTGTATTTACATTTATTAATATCACTGAAATACATTTTTATTCTAATGAGACATATATCTCAATTCATAAAATATATATATAATCTTCAGATGGCTGGAGTTCCTGGGGGGAGGGGGTGTATAGTTGGGAACATTTTATTAAATTAACAACGCCTACAGAAGCAATCTCCTACATACATACTTCTAACATGACCTCGGGTATTTAATTTTCAAAATATCTGAGTTCCTATAGAATAATATACACACCCTAAAGATAATTTTTAAAGGAAAGGAGGGCTTGTACGCAGTGGATAGCACTAACATTGTAGGAGTTATGTACTTAGTGAAGTAAAGAATTATCTTCGGTATATATACGTTTCTACTGGTGGGAACAACAGACAAGAAGTGACCTCCGGGGTCACATCCTATATGATACATTTTAGGCACATTTTAACAGAAAACCTAAAAAAATTTTACCTTGATCTTTTAAGTGAGATAATACTAGACATCACATTACTTGTTAAAAAATAGTAAGCATATTAAACACTAGATTTCACTGTACCTCAACATTTGGATCCAGTGGTCCTTTTTTCAAATTACCGACTATTTCATCAATTTCTGATTTGACGCCATTCATCTTCCAGTTACCCCCAACAACAAATTTCCGGCCCATTTTGATTGTTTTGTGGTTTTATACTGAAACATTTGAAATTCTTAACTAAAACCAATCATTACATCACATGAATTAAAGGTCTTATTTTAAAAATAGAAATAAAATTAATATAACAAAGCAGAAAAATGAATGTGTCTAAAATAAAATGTGTGTATTTAAAATACCTGATAAAATATAATTCTGACAAATTTCTAACCGCCAAGAGACTTAAACTCAGTAGCAACCGATTACCGATATCCGAATGAATCAAAATTCAGAAACCACCAAGTAGTTTGTCCGTTTTCTCTGTGCACAAAAAAATCTTTTGAAGTTGTTTGATCTCTATTGGCCACTATTAAAGGATTTACTCCATACTTTCAATTTAAGCCAATCAGACAGGAGTATACTGATAAACCTTTCTGCGAAAACATAAAACGGACTGATAGCAAATGACCTTTGTGTCATTGAGAATGCATCGACAAGTAACGTAGACCTGGAACCAATGCATTTCGCCATAGACACAATATAGTAGGGAAGCAAGCCTAAAAGTCCCCGTGTATAATGAAATAAAAAGCAAAATATGTGTACAGCACGTAAACTGCATAATTCAAAAAGTTTTCCGGGAGTACTCATTGATAAGACGCAGCGATACTTAAATTAATAATGTACACATAGATAAAATAGATAGCGGAGGGTTAAGAACAAGACTGACATACCATGAGCAGATTGATCGGGTTTTGTTTCTAGGGGATGTCAAGATTCCTTGCAACCGGCATGTTTGTATAAAGATAGTAATGAATGTGGACGAGGCAAGGTACGTATGTAAAGACCGTGATATGTGGCACTCCATACCCCCAGAACACCATTAGGGAACTGGTGCTGGCCTGAGGAACTGCTGCTGTTGTTGTTAATACAAAAGGAAGTAGAAAATGGAAACAAGTACCACCTATTCCAGAAGACGAAAAAGTAGAACTTAATTTTTAAAGTACTAGTGCCATGAGGGAAAAAATCGCGAACTAAAGGCGTATACTTTATATAACAATTAAAGAAAAATAAACTACTTAAGACCTGGCGGCATAGACGTGTGATTTTAGCCTGTCCGTAGTTACGAATCTTACAACAAACAAATCGACTGGTGACAACTGTCAATATAAAGTGACATTCTGTCGGCTGTCACAAGTAAATCAAAATTGATGTTTGAAGTTTACGCTTTACATAGAATGAAGTTAGTGCTCGAAAGTCGAAACGAGTATTGTAATCTAGAATCAGTGGAGAAGCTTGGACGTTTTATTGAACCTACGCGCACCTCTACAAAACAAACATCTGTCGCGCCGTAAATAATTATTATAGCTCAAAAGCAGAAAGATTGCCTCGGAGACCAGACGTCTTCCAGAGTAGTCAGACTCCGAAGTTCTAGTCCTACCCAGTGTACATAGTGAAAATTTGAAAACAAACGCGAATAATTTAACTTAAAAATAATTAAACTGAAAACTTACCTGTTTTATCCTATCCTATAGGAAGACAAGAGAGGAGCAGAAGATTTGTGAGGGTAAATAAATCACAGAAAATAAAAATTCGTCCTATAATATTTCATATTCAAGTATGTGTAATAAAATATTGACTGAATTGTTTTAGATGCCTGAAGAGGTGAAGAATGAGACCAAGAAGCCTAAAGTGGAAGTTGATTCTGATCAAACTGAGAAACCAAAGAAATTATTAACTGACTACTTTCCAAGGTAAGAAACTATAGCAATTCCCAAATACACTACTCACTAGACTTTCTGTGGTAGTAATAAGTTCTATCATTTATAACTAGCTACCTTTTGTGTTGTGAATGTGAATATTTTATTTTGCTAAATGTTATTCTCACAACAACCACAAGACATCTTCATGTCAGCTCCCTAATATGGTAGAAAGAGAGAACAGAATGCTATACATCACAATCCTTACAAACCTGCTTTGCCTACTCCACATTCATTACTGTCTTCATACAGATACTCCAGTTGCGGAGACTCACCTTCGGAGAGTTCCCATTAATCAATTTGATCATGGTATGTCAATCTTGGTCTTCCACAGTACCTACGTCATTCCACATTCACATTGTATATCTGCTTAGTCAACCTTTCACCTCATTATGAATATGGATATTTCTTTGAACATTTATAGCTCTGCATTGTTTTTAAAAAGATGTGGCATATTGTTGATGTGTTAGTATTCATGCAAATGGTACGGTATCACGATTGTCACACTTTCTTTGTGTACTTGATTCATAAGCATCACTTTTTATTGCAAGCTTTTTTAATTTACTGTTAATGTGAGAATAGAAATATTTTATGTTTTCTTTTCTGAAATATGTTTCATTAAAAAATGAAAAGATGACATAGAACATGAAAAAATTGAGATAAAAAAATAATATTTAAAGTATTTTTATATATATTTTTTCACTCTTGTACAAAAATAATTAATATAATTAAATTCATGTTTTGTAAGTTATATAAATCTCTTGTCTTTGCTGTAAGAACATATAAATGGTATATTATCATCAAAATGTGTAATGAACAACTTAAAAAGTGGGACTGGAAAATGATACCACCAAGGTTTGGAATGAATAAGAACATGTTTTTTCTCATATTTCTTTTCTTTTGAAATTATATTTACATAAGTGGGGAACTTTATTATCTTAACAGAATATACCTTGCCACAGTTTCTTTGCTCATACAATCTATAAAGTGTAATTAATTGTTGTTCTTTGCATTTTCTATGATTTTCATGAATAATTAAATTATTTTCTTGAGTAGTCAGTAGTGGTATTACAATGGATTGTATAGCCAATGATTTCACTTGCAAATTCTTATAAATTGTTCTGTGGAAAATGAAAATTTATTAAAAAAAAAAAGTACCTTCACACCTATTATCCCCGAAGAGATAGGCAGAGGTGTGCTAGTGCATCGACAACTCGTAAATCCAGTAGATATACTAGCACACCCACAATTAGCCAAGGTACTGAGGTCCATGATGTCATGAAAATTTATTAAAACATTTATCCACAGAAGTAGTCCGCTCAGACGTGAAACAATTGAGAAGATAATTCAAACTGACGAGGTGGTTCGACTCCTGGATGAAATAATCTCTGATGCTCCTCCAGATGATTATTGGTACCAGCAGGCTGAGTCGAAACGGTAATTATCCTAGTATATATAAATATAGCACTAACTATGCTAAAGCCGGGGTGGTTTTATTACAAACGTCACAAAACACAACAGAACATTCAGAATGCAGCAT
>JAFELO010001888.1:23065-44256 GCA_017140195.1 Eumaeus atala
CAAGTAATAAATTAAGATACAGTATCAGTATTCATTCCTCCTAATATTCACTTTTTCTTTGCAGCAAGGAGCTGGAAGAGGCTTTAGAAGAGAACGAAAGACTGTTTAAAATAAAAGATGCATTGATCCAAAAAAACAAGTATTACAAATTAATGCTTGAAGAAGCTAACACTTTCATTACTGTGATTCAGGTATAGTTTAGTGCTGAATCATTCCAGCAGGGTAGGCCCATTCTATTGCTTAATATATTAGCATGGACGTGAGCAGGTTGCTCGTGAAAAATCGATAGGCATATCAGTATTTGTAGATTCGTAAGGCTACACAAACTACTATCTTAGATGGAGGTAGGAAGTTCTTACAGAAAATTAATTATTTGTGCTGCTATAACTTAGACCATCTGATAGTCTACCTCTCCATAAGGTTTGGATGACAACATCTATAAATTCAGATTTTGAATAAAGTTTATTGCATATTATTTGTTTGCTTCACAGAAGAATACTTCAAATTATATTTGTCTTATACAGAATGTTATTTTTTTTTACAGGATGTTACAGAAGAGACTGCAAATGATACAGGAATCGAGCTCGAAGACGAGAACAACAAGGAATGAAGATGGGTCTGGTGATAATCTGTAATTTTCAAAAATTAGACATGGAAAGTTATTTACAAACCAAAATTAGATAATTTGTCTAGCTATTTGTATGTATCTATCATATCAGGCATTCAAACATGTATTTCAATTGATTGTTATTGGTAAACAGGTGTTACACCCATGCTTACAATGTAGTAGATTGATGAACCCATAAGTGTCATATTTGATGTCGTCTTCTATGTAATTGTCTGTAATCATTTTTGTATAATAATCGGTTCAGGCACTTTATTGCTAAATATCAAGTTGTGAATCAGTATTCGTGTAATATTAACAAGTAAAACATAAAAAAGTATGGTGTTTATTTTCTTTATTGTATAGGGGGACAAACGAGAAATCGGAGCCTATCGACGCCTATGAACAGCGGAATAATTATGTCCATGCGTTGCCCTCCATTATGGGCGTATGGACTCCATTGGGGGTGGGGATGTGAAAACATTAGCCCCCAATGGGCCACTTCAACAACAATTGATATTTATAATGTCTATTAAATTAAATGTAGCAAATTGTCACCATCATCATCAGCAGCAGCTGCAGCTCATTGCAGGACACTGCCACCCCGAGAGAGCAGAACATCAATAGTAGAAACCAAAAGCAAACAAACAAAAAATCTCATCAGATTCATTATATTAATATTTTAGTAAGAGGAAGTTGTATGCTGCATTGCAGTAAATAGGCACTTTGCCGGTGCATCTCGCTCACATGATACTGACGTAAAATGACCGCTTTGCTGTCTCTTTCATGCAGTTGTGTGGCGGTGGTCGGAAGTGAGGAGAAAACAATTATGCAGAAGTTTATGGGTGTTGACAATCAAGTGGTTCTTACTTTTTGTTATTCTATAATATAAAAACAGACCAAGAGCGAGTAGAACTAGCCGCTACAGGGTTCCGTAGCAGTAGGGCCGCATTAACCACTCCGACTCTGCTAAGCAGCAATTGAAGAGAAATAGATATATCTTAAAACACGGAATTGATTTTGTTCAAACCAATTTTCGTTTGAACTTTTTATTGTTGTATGGTACCAGTTTCCTTTTATAATTTTCCCTCCGCAGTTTGAAAGTACGAGTACGGTACAGACTTTTTATCACTTTAGAATATCCCACAAAGATTTATTATTTATATATTATTAGATAAGTCAAAAACTTTTTTGAAACCACAATACCATTTAGAAAGACCTATTCAATGAGAATCCTATACGATTATGCTTTCTTGAAAAAAAAAAATGTCATCTCTCAGTTAAATGTATGGAGATGCTACCCTTAATAGTTTTATTTTTCTAAATCATACATAATAACCCCCAGCTTATACCGGCACGTAGCGTCGTCACCGCGACCTTAGAACTGAAGGCTCCCTGCTAGGCAGCCTCAGCAACTTTAGAAATTTTGACACTACGAAAGCCCCCGAAGTGAGGACTTCATACACCTACTTATACCATATTAATTATAATCTCTCTTATCTTATACCTAGATAGCAAAATATATGTAATATGAGACGAAAACTAAATATAAATAAATACCAAACGAAATAAAGTGTAGCGGATTTTTATACATGCCTATAAACATATACCGGTGTACGTATCACCTACTGTCCAAATTTTAAACATACAGTAGGTAGGTATCTTACTTACCGCGCCTAATTGACATCAAAATTTTCTTGAAATTGATTAATGGCTCTTTTCTAACTAATATATAATTTGAATTCGAAAATAATCATCGTAGGTAATTCTGAACAGCATTGCTGTTGTTCTTTTAGTAGAAGTTGTAAAAAAAAAAACAAACGTCAAAATCGCAGATCGCCGATTTCTGTTTCGTTTTTGTAGTTCGTACCTACTGATTTCGAAGTTCGTACAAAACGATAAAAATAACGCTATTTTTGGAGGTTCCGGTTGCCGATAGCTTGTACTACATGTCTTCCTTTATTCAACAGTATTTATATATAATCAAATAGTTAACTTATTTTTTCTTTAATATCTAATTGTATTTGTGTACAATAAAGCCGACGATAACACCATGTGGCGCCAAGATTTTTGGAAAGTAAGGTCCTACTTTTAGGGTACGTGTCCTACGCTTCGAGTTACAGATTCGATAATCTTCTGCCTACTTTGTATTCTCTTTCAGATAATTCTGCTTTTTATACTTTGTATAGAACTATCTACGCAAGTAAAAAAACAGAAAAGTTCCGTGATCTCAGATATTGATGATGCTAAGGAGTTCAAGAAACTTTTGAGAACTAAGACAAATGTCTTAGTACTCTTCGTTAACAATGTAAAGACATCTCAATCAACAGTAGATATATTTAAAGAGACTGCAGACAATGTCAGAGGTCATGCAACCCTTGTTATCATTGACTGTAACGGAAGGTATGTCAAAATTCTACATAATAATAACAAAAGTACAAAAATAACTGGGTCTTCACACTGTCCTAATTGCTTCCCAACCACCTCAAGTCTTCACAGAATACGAGCTTATAGTTCTCATACTAAAGTAATATAGCAATAAGATAAACCCAACATTAATATTAAATAAGCCTTACTTGCTTCCACAACTGCCCGTAACAAATTGATCCAGTGAAGTCACTACCACAACTTGTATGTGTATATATTAACAATCTCAGAAACAGCTCCAACTATTTCCATGATATTTTTAGTGGGTTTCAGAGCCATTTCCATTGAATAAAAACTTCCTACACAATATCATTACAATACAAAGCTAAATTTGGCCACCATTTACGAAATTATATAGAAGAGCTCTATTGCGACATTGGGCAACTTAAAACACAAGATTGGTTAAAATCTGCCTGATCGTTTCTTTTATTTTCTTTTTTTTTCCAAGTTCACCTGTGTGCACTTGTGACTTTTTATTTAAATCAGTATTTTAGTTTTAATATTATGACAGTAAGACCAAAATACATTATTCATATTTCCTCAGTAAGTAGAGGGTATGTACATGGTTATGAGTAAATATAATTTTAACTATGCAATACATGATGTAATAGAAAAAATATGCAGAGCAAAGCTCTGTCATCCAGATACTTCACCTTTACTCATGAATGGTGATGAGCTCTCAAAATTTGTATGATTTTAACCATAGTACCTGTTAAACTATCTCATGGTCTTACAACAAACCAAATTACAAAACACCTATACTACAAAAAATATTACTTTCAGGAACATTTTTTTTTTACTGTATACCCTTCATCTGAAACAAACTATATGTAAAGATTCTGCAATTTTAAAGTTAAAAAAAATTTGTTAACAGCAATAAAAGTTTTAATAATAACTTGACAAAGTAATTGAACTAGTTTATTGAGGCACAGATCATGCTCTTTAATCACACAGGAATTAAATAACTTATGGTTTGATTGAAATGTTTGGAACCCATTACATATCTATTCGATCAATTTTCTTTTCCGATATATATAATTTTATATATATATTTATGTTTCTAGTGATGCCAAAAAGTTATGCAAGAAGTTAAAAGTTATTTCTGATAAACCATATTCCATTAAACATTATAAAGATGGTGATTATCACAAAGATTACAATAGAGGAATAACTGTTAGTGCTATTACCAACTTTTTACGTGATCCTACTGGTGACTTGCCATGGGATGAGGATCCGAATGCCGCTGATATTTACCATTTAGCTGATGGTGAAGTAAGTTAGTGAAAAAATAAAATAATAATAATAAAGCTTTTATTTTTTATTCCTTATAAGTACATAATAATACAATGTATATTTTTTATGCTATTGTGCTTGGCTTATTGTGAAATTGTAGATGAATTCAGTAAGAGGTAGAGGCATGCTTCATGCCAGCTGAAGTTTTTGTTCGGCAGGACTGAGGGGTTACTTCTCGCTCACTCAACATCACAGCAATGTGTTGCTATGCTATCGCTTTTTGTGCAGTTCGTAAGTAGCCGGTTGTCCATTGGAGGTGAGGAGGGCAATGCATCTATATGACAATAATGCGCATGTGTAGGAGAGTTGGTAGTCATTAGGAGTCTCCGATTCTTCTTTTGATTTAAAGTATAGGGGTATAACTGAAACATTTGTTAAAGGCCCTTGTACGATTCTTGAAGAAGGGGGCTGCAACAAATAAAAAGTCACTGATCATGTTTTATGCACCATGGTGTGGATACTGCAAGTCTATGAAGCCAGACTATGTGGGTGCAGCAGCCGATTTAAAGGTATGTATGCACTTTATGACAATTAATTTTCAAAAGCCTCAAAGCTTAATAAAATGAAAATTGTTTTTTTAACGGTTCAATAGCTTTTGCGTGTAATAGAACAATGAAGGTGGAGTTTGGTGGCCTTAATTTTTTATGGAGTAAATAGAATAGAATATTTGTTGTATGTAAAGGACAATTCGAAATCACTTAAAAGCGAAATACCTATTCATTAACAATGAATTTCGAAAATAAATACTTGGCGTGCGCTGCGAAAACTTTTGTAATAGGTGTATAAGAATCAAGAGTTCTTGAGATAAATTGTATATTCAAACTTAGTTCAGCTGGCTCATTTTGTTCGTTTTCTCGAAGCGTATATATTAACACGTATATTAAGCGTACATATTTATTCTGCTATGCAAGCGATTATACAATAGTAGTTGATGATTTTTATTTTTTTTGTAACTGCTCTAGCGGTAACGGTTAGGTGGTTAACCTAACCAGTACGGCGGTTTGATTTGAGCTCGTTGGTAAATCGAGTACAGGAATTTTCTCCTATGACTCCACTAACAACGTCGATCTCACTATTCGGAGCCGAACGTGGTGGTTGTGGATTGAATCGTATAGTACGCGCCCAAATCCCGTGATGGGGTGTAGTGTATATGCACCTTTTGTTTCTTCTGTGTTACTAGTGTCGTCATTGGATCGCCCTCGCCGATCAGAACGTGTCTGGGATGACGCCCCATATTTGTAACGCTCTTGGATTGTACGCCGCTGCATTAAGACGAGAAGATAATGATGAGCAGTGCTCAATCGAAGTGTCTTTTAGACAGCTCTTTAAAATGCCCCGCGATGGTGGGGTGGTCGAAGTGTGTATGCAGATCTAATGATAGAATGTACCCGGGAGCGCCTGTGGCAATTCGCAGGAATCTGTTATTGCCCGAGGGGGAAGCGTGTGCGAATACTATATAATCTATAAGTGACATGCACTTGCGACTCCTTAAATGTAGTGTTTATTGTGATAAATGTCAGTGTGATGTTCGTCTGCGCACATGTAGAAATTAATTAAAACATAAAATTACACCACACAGACACGACTGAAGTATAGCTAACTACTAACTCGACTTCATTTCATGCACTGACTACTAGAGAAAGAGAGAAATAACATGTGTGTTCGGAGTTTTCTCTGGTGACGCTCTCGTCACGCATTCACCTGCCTACTCCCGAAGCGAAGCGCGCGCAAAGAAATTACACTTAAAAATATATATGTTTAAAATAAATAAGTTGTTATTAATGTTTGTAATTGTTACGTCTATCTTTTTTATAACAGACTCCTTACAATTTGTTAACAAATTTTAAATATTTTATTTATGTTGTACAGGGTGAAGCATTGGTAGCTGCTATTGACGTGGCTAAGCCCGGTAATTCGAATATTAGGAAAATTTACAACATCACGGGCTTCCCAACATTGCTCTACTACGAGTAAGTGCTTATACTTTATTTATGCCAAATCAGCGACACGCCCCGGTTTCGCAAGTAAATAACACTATCTTAGCGACTTATTATAAACTAAGTCTAAGGTAAAACTATCAATCATAGGCAACTGAGATGAGAGTCACTTTACGGCGGTATTATGTCAGCGAGAACAGGAGGTACCTTTACGGTTGTGTCGGCCCAATTCCCTTGCATAGGAGGTTGTAGTGTCAAGCACTATGCATGGCACTACCTCCTCCTATGCACATTGGCACTACCTCTTCCTAAAAATTATTTGTCACATGTTTACGAAAGAAGTTTACACCCGTGTTACTTGTGTACAGGAAGGGTCGGATGCGCTTCCCGTACAGCGGCGAAAACAAGCGGGACTCCATCGTGAAGTTCGTAAGAGACCCGATGTCACAGCTCCAGGAGAAGAAGTCCAAAGAAGACGAGAGCTGGGCCACGGACTCAGATGTGGTGCATTTGACCGGTAAGAACTTTTTATAACTACACCGGTGTCTAGTAGCAGCCAAATTCAGCTGCGGAGCATGAGTTTTTGAGTCCCGGATCGCCAGGTCAAGTTAAGGAGTTAGCGGTGTTACACCCCCGTACTTTGGTGAGCACGTTAAGCCCTTGGGTCCTATGGTGATTTCTCTCCAACCGTGTCGGACTGTCGTTGCACCAGAATGTGGGAGTCTTGAGTTATTCCCAACATGGTTCAAGCCCTGTCGTGGCGGTGGGGCTCAGTAACCTGGGGTGAACCCAGGTAAAATCATGTGGTGTGGGGCAACCTTTCTATGGAGGAGGCATCAGTCCCTTAGGGAACTGACTAGACGTTAAGGTGCTCTGATGATTTTTTGTTCCGGGACACCTCACCAAAGACTGACACTGATGGTACTCGCGGTGGTTTAAGTGGGTACTCGGTACTACAAACTACCATTGGCCTTACACTCCACTGGACACAAAAGTGGTATAGAGAGCACACTTGTGTACACAATGAGACTGTAGATAATAGACAAAAATACAGCGATTTTCGCCGTTGTGAAAGGACATTATTATTACTTTTTTATAGCGTTTTTATACGAGTTGACTGAACCAAACTGCTCATAGTTTATGCGGTACGGGATAATTTTAGTTGACAAACTCATCTTGTAATGACAAGTAGTCGCGTTCGATTCTCGATACACAAAAGTAGCAGGGGTGGGAAAGTGTGGTGGGCCAAGCTTGATAAAATGATGTAGTTAATTTCGTACAATATGAATATATACTACTATACGATTTTAGATTTGATTCCGAATTTGAACTACTTACTTATCTAAAAGTAAACTATAGATATAAAACAGAAACTAATTAATCACGTAATCTGAGAAATTACGAGGGTGGATCTAAATGTTCGTGGCCTATCCTACATGGAGCTATCTTTTTAAATCTACCGTCATTTGTTAGTATGTGTGATATTGATTTATTGTGCGCAGTTTCATTCCGATGCTACACAATATAAGTTTTCTGTGATTATTTGTTTGGAGCAATCTGACGCAATTTTAAATAATGGAGAAAATTGAACACTGTGCAGTCATTAAGTACCTCAATAAAAAAGGCCTATCACCAAAAGACATCCATCAAGATATGGTGAGCACTTCGGGGGAGTCTGCTCCGTCGTATTCCAGTGTCAACAAGCGGGTAGCTGAGTTTAAGCGCGGTCGTGAGAGCATAAAGATCCTAGGATTGGAAGGCCTACATCCTCTACCACGGAAGAAAACTTCGATAAAATTTGTGATCTCGTACTGGGTGACCGACGTTTGACCATTGGTAAGATAGCTGAGATAACAAACATTAGTTATGGCCGGGTGCAACACATAATAACGGAAGAGTTGGGGTTCCATAAGGTTTCTGCTCGCTGGGTCCCGAGGTTGCTTTCAGCTGAACAAAAACAAGCTCGATACACAATCTCGCGAGACTGTTTGGAACTTTTTGAGACTGATCCCGGGGACTTTTTGTCTAGATTTGTTTCCATGGATGAAAGCTGGGTTCACCACCATACTCCTGAATCAAAGAAACAATCCAAACAGTGGAAAAGATCATACTCTCCTACACCGGAAAAGGCTAAGGTCGTTTTGTCGACTAACAAAGTCATGGCTTCTGTTTTTTGGGATGCGAAGGGCATTATTTCTGTAGATTATTTACCAAAAGGCCAAACTGTAAATTCTAGTTATTATTGTAACTCCGGGAAGAAATAAAAGAAAAAAGGCCGGGAATGTTGCGTAAGAAAGTTTTGTTTCGTCAAGACAATGCACGTGTTCACACTTCGGTTGAAACAATGTCTGTAATCCATAATTGTGACTACGAATTGCTGCCCCACCCACCTTATTCGCTAGATTTAGCCCCCTCGGATTATCATTTATTTCCAAATTTAAAAAACATTTGGGTGGCTCGAAATTTTCGACCAAAGATGAGGTGATAGTCGTAATAAACGATTATTTCGCCGACCCTCCGGAATCTTTTTTTATTTCTAGGGGATATACAAGTTGCAGGTCAGGTGGAAGAAGTGTGTTGAACTAGATATAGACTATGTCGAAAAATAACAATAAATTTATATCCACTTTTCTTTCATTTTCTTGGTCGGGCTTAGAACTTTTAGATCCGCCCTCGTATAACACCTACAAACTTGAAATTTGACATATAGGCTTCTTCTAGAGTGCAGACATCCGCTAAGAATTTTACGAACCTAAGGTGAGCTTCTGGGAGGTGGAGAATGCGGGTAAAACTGCGAGGGGTTGGTTGCTAATAATAAAGTTGTAGGGTGTTGTTGTTTGTTTTAACGCGCTAACATCTACAGCTATAAGTTGGATTTGAATCATTCTTTTGGTGATAGCAGAGACATTAATGAGGAGTTTGATAGGCTATATACCATGACTAGTTTACCTCAGGGCAACGTTAAAGCTTCTGCAATACACAATTTGTTATATTGACATACATGACTTACGACATTTAGTTAAATCATACACCTATAATTTTTTTTACAGTCAAGCTGTGTTCGAAATCGAATGTTCTTTTTTATAATTACAATCGTACTTCGATCCATGGGCGATCACTCGTATATACAAAAGTGAAATACCACTCTATGATTAATGGTGAAATCTCAGAAACTATAATACGTACAAACTTGAAATTTGGCTAGTTCCTTTTGGGGACAACGGATGTCTCTGCTAAGAACGATTTACGAAACTCATTTTGAGGTGGTGTACACGGGTGAAACCGCGAGGGACTGCTAATAATTAAATAAAATTACATAACAGGACACATTTATTTTTGTCATTGCTGCGTTCCTTGACTGATCGCCGGTCGACATCAATAACAACAACACATCTTCATGACAGTTCCCTGATGCGGTAGGCAGAGTGAACAGTTACCAGTATAATAGCCGTTGCTGCTATGTTGCTCAAAGTATGAAGTAGCTGTTCGGCTCTTAACTATAGCTACTCCATACGAGGGGTGATTGATAATTATTCGAAACGACAAAGAAAAACTTTAATAATCTATTTATAACAATCTTCTTTCTTATTTATCTTATTTTTCAACGTAGTCTACTTCTACCGATACATTTAGTCCAGCGCTTCTCCAATGCCGTTACACTAGTTTGATAAAATGTTTACTCTAACCTCTCACAATACTCGTCGACGGCGACAATGATTTCATCATTTGATGAAAATCTTCGGCCACCTGACCACTTCTTGAGATCCGGGAATAGGAGGAAGTCGCACGGGTCCGGGTCTAGGGAATAGAGGGTATGCGGTAACAATTCGAACCGCAATTCATGGAGTTTGGCAACTGCAATGTAAAATGTTAAAAACGCGTTCAGAGGAAATGCTTACCATCTCAGGTAACCCTAACTATCTCAGGACTAATTCACAGAATTTTCAGGTTCAAGTGATTCGATTTAATACCTTAACTTTATAGTTAAGTATTGATTACTTATGCCGTGTGGCCTTAAGCACGCTCACATTTCTAAGTAAATATTTATAGAACCTATTTGTATCGGAGCCTTTATGGTTAGATTTATCTGTCTCGTGTCATAAAGACAACAAAATTGTTGTCATCGTCGTTGCTTTTAAGCAAAAAATACACAATGCGTTTGAGAACATTTCAACTAGTAAAATATGGAGGTACAATTTTATTTATATTTTTTTCTTTTCTGATTTCTGACACCATACGAGTCGACGAGTGTCATTTGCCGGCGCGATGTAGATATGCTGTCGTGTTTCGCGCGTTATTTGTGGGTTGGGGCGCTGTAGAGAAAGAATTTCGCGAATGATATAAACAAACCTGCACATAACTAACAGTAACCTCTCGCTAACACGACATGTGCATCAAAGTGCGACGTATTTCACATTTCGTGAGCAGCACATCTGCATAATAATGATGACTATTGTTTTTGGTAGTCACCATAAGGCTAATTTATCCCCTCAATCCTCATGGTATAAAAAAACTACTAACTACTGCATTACCGTAAGGGGAACACGAGATTAACACCTTAACAGTGATAACGAATGTATGTACATCAGCAAAGCCACAGGTTTCGAAGGAATGAAATAACATGTTTGGCAACTGATTTTGTCTGAATCAGCAATCGTTCGGTATCAAATCGTTCAATAGTGTACGTACTTGGGAAATTTACAACATCCCAGAAGAATCGTCAAATTAAAACAAATAACTAATCTTACGCGATTAAAGGTTCCATTTACATATATGTAAACACGAATTGAAATTCAATACTACTAACAAAATTGAAAATTCTTACTATGTACGCAAATCTTACATGACAAATTTATGTATATATTCTTAATGTGCCCTGATACAATCTAAACGACTTGGAGACTTTAAACGTATGCCGTGGCGTTAGATTCGTCTCGATAATTCGATTAGCACACACGTTAAAATACGAGGGTGGATTGTAAAGTATTCGGCTTTATCAAGAAAATAAACAACTACTGAATCACTTATATTTTTATTTTTGTTCCTAGTCACCATCGAGTTCATCGCAATTTTGGCGTCTCCCATTTAAATCATTTACACCGTTGAAACCGTTTCTCTTCCTTACAGTCAGAATAGACGACGATAGACGCATGTCTACCGCTGTTTTGATCTCGTCGTTTGTCGAAATTGTTTGAGCTCCCCAATCTTTTATTTGGTTAAGGAACAGAAAGAAGTCTGTCGGTGCCAGGTGCCAGCCAGCCAGAGCTTAATTAGGCGGATGCCATAATAGTTCACAGCCACAATTGTAGATTACACCAATTGCACAGACGTGTGAACACGGACGTCATCTTGATGAAACAGGATTTTTCTTCTCTGTATTCCTGGACGCTTTTCTTTTATTTCCTCTCGTAAACGACGTAGTAAGACACAGTAGTAATTAGAGATTATAGTCTGGCCCCTTTCAAGATCATCAATCATAATTACACCCTTCGAGGTCTTCTCCACTGTTTCAATTGATGGTTTCTTTCTGGCGGACAGCATGTTTCGTCCATTGTAACAAAACGATTCAAAAAAACATTTGTACCGGCTTCAGATAATTCAAAACAGTCACGTGAAATAGTCAATCGCAATGCTTTTTTTGTTCAACCTAACGAAAGCAGTCGCGGAACCCACCTCACAGACACCCTGTGGAAACCCAATTCGTTGACTATGACGTTTTGAGTTCGTTCATAGGAGATACCTATAATCTCGGCTATCTCTCTAATTTTTAATCTGCGGTCTCCGAAAATTAAATCAAGTCCTTTTTAATATTTTTGTCAGTAGTGGACGCCGAAGGCCTTACAGAGCAGGGTTCACCCTTCACACTCTCTCCACCACGCTTGAATGCTGCTATCCAATTTTCGACGGATGAATAAGACAGAGCAGAAACTCCTAAAATACTGACAATATCATCATGGATTGCTTTCGGTGATAGCCCCCTTCTTATGAAGGTACTCAATAACGGTTTTCTCCATTTGCAGAAACTATGTCCGATTGTTTTGTTAAAAAAATTATAAAAACACAACTTATTATCGTTCACGTTTCGAACTTCATACAATTAACTAGTCTGGACTGAACTAAATGTTGTGGGTAGATTTGATTTTTAGAATTGAATGAATCCGTGTTAGGCCGAGTACTTTTCAATCCACTTAGTATATTACAAGCGGTCATATTGATTTTATAGCCTTTTTATGTGTTTCGTAAATCATAATTTTATTTCGGCCAATCCAAAAGCAAGAGTTAATTTTTTTCTTTGTCGGGTGTTCCTATCCGATTCTGGCTGCCAATTACCAAGTGCGATACACTCCTATTTAAAGATTGTTGTTTTTATCTATTAGCGGATACATTCGACAGTGTCCTCTCAAAGGCTGAACACGCGTTGGTCGTCTTCTATGCGCCGTGGTGTGGGCATTGCAAGCGAATCAAACCGGAGTTTGAGAAGGCAGCTGCGAAGGTCAAGAAAGATAAGGTAAGTGGTAGTAGAGGCTGTTTGTTCCTATATAATAATAGGGTGTTCCGGCCAAGATGTGCCCTATCCAAGAGGTGACCTGGGCAGGCTGTGCGCCGGGCAGGTTGTGCCCTGGGCAAGAGGTGACCTGGGCAGTCTGTGCGCCGGGCAGGTTGTGCCCTGGGCAAGAGGTGACTTGGGCAAGAGGTGACCTGGGCAAGAGGTGACCTGGGCAAGAGGTGACCTGGGCAGGCTGTGCCCCGGGCAGGTTGTGCCCTGGGCAAGAGGTGCCCGGGCGAGAAGTGCCCCGGCCAAGATTTGCCCCGGTCAAGAGGTGCCCGGGTGAAGTGGTGCCCCGGCCCAGAAGTGACCTGGGCAAGATTTGCCCCAGTCAAGAGGTGCCCGGGTGAAGTGGTTCCCCGGCCCAGAAATGCCCTGGGCAAGATTTGTCCCAGTCAAGAGGTGCCCGGGTGAAGTGGTGCCCCGGCCCAGAAGTGCCCTGGGCAAGATTTGCCCCGGTCAAGTAGTGCCCCGGTCAGAAAAAGCCGTTAGCACAAAAGAATTAAGCATACAATGATGCTCTTTTATTGATGTGTTAGGTTTTCGCGAATGTTACACTTTACAATAAAACTACTTTAAGGGATTTTATCGCGGTTTATTTAACAATTTAACAGGAGATTAATGTTTCACACAAACCATGCATTTGAAACTGTTAAACTGCAATAATAACCGTTAATGTAGTTTTTTCCAAATTCATAAAAGAAAATTTTATAAAATTGTGTGGTATGCAATCCGACGTGAATGTTTTTGCATGTTACGCGATTTTGTCATCATTCGTGGACCGATTTACAAAATATTTTTATTTGTTTAAAAAAGTGTTTTGAAGTGATGATGATGGGATTTTGGAGAAATCGAGGATCTTCACAGTTTTTATGCTTATTTTTCATATTTAGATGGTCATAATCTTATGTCACTGTCATCTTGTCCAATGTCCTTAATTTTGAAGGATTTATTAACAATTTACTCATTGATTTTTGTTCGAAATTATTTAATTCCGAGGACTTCGAGGAAAACGAAGGAAGACCTCAAATTTTATATTCTCGAGCCGAAGAAGATTCTTGACAACTATAGACGACCATAGGCATTTGTTATATATTGCGATACGTTGCTCTCTCGTTTTCCTCCTCTCCAATCGACCGATGACCGTATGAGTACATAAAGCGCACGAAGCTCGAAAGATATTTTACGGCGGTGTCCTGTGAGCGAGAGGTACATCCCCGGTCGTGCCGGCTCAACTCGTAGAACTAAAATTCAATTTTAATAGCCTTGCTTTAATTATGCTTACAGTTTAATTACATTGCTTTATAAATTACTGCAATTAAGTTATAAGTATAATTTATATTGGAATCCTCCAATATAGTTTGCGTCTTCACGACAAAAACCTTCGACAATAAGCGGATAATATGACCAAAAGAACTTTTCTTACAATATTGGTCAATATTATAAACAAAGCGCTTGAGTTAGTGGTTGTTATAATCTTTCTTGTCCCCAATTTAAAGAAAAAGATGGATACATTAAAATTATACATATTACATTACATTGTGTACATTTAGCCCCTGTAGATGACCCTCGCAACAGTAATCATTACCTACTTAATGAAGAATAATTGCTGAATCGTTTCGTCTGTCGTGGTTCTTAAAAGAATCTCCTCCTTTTTTAATTTAAAAATAAGATATTATAATAGTACACAATAAACTCATGTCACATTTCACGCCAGTTCCAAAATAGCGCTGGGTAAAGCGAGCCGAATCACTTGAGATCGCTCGAAATTTACCGTTTATTTCGTGCTCAAAAGAGGAAACTTAGAGCTCTTTCATTTTAGTCGAAAATGGTCACCGCTAGCGTCGGATCTAGCCGGAGTGCTCAGCAAATCACTGTCGATATTCAAAACCTCGATAACTCACCCAATCTGTAATTCACTACTCAATTGGTGCTACTCATTCACCACAAAAAAAAAAAAAAAAGAATTTATTCGAAACGTACACTAAATTGGCACGAAATAAGCGCTAAATGTTAAGCTGTCTCAAGTCATTCCGCTTTCTTTATCCTGCTGACATTAACGTACTATATGGTAAGAATAAATACAATTTCCTTATATTTCTAACAGATAAACGGCGTACTCGCTGCAGTAGACGCGACTCAGGAGGCCACACTGGCTTCTCGTTTCGGCGTCAAGGGCTATCCCACGCTGAAGTATTTCCACAAGGGCGAGTACCTGTACGACGCAGGACACGCGAGACAAGAGCAACAGATAGTTGACTTTATCAAGGTGAGTTTGTCCAACAGTGGGAAAAGCTGCAGCTCGATATCCGTGCGTCCCGTCCGTGCTCGCTTGTTTGGTATAGGGGGCAAACGAGGATTCGGATCCTTACGGTGACTGCGTCATAATAACGCACACATATCAGCTTATTTTTTAACGCATCTGCGTTACCTCCCCTCCTATGTTTCAAAGGGGAGTCGCAAACCGAACGAAACGCGTAAGCATGGAAGTCGCTTGTCCTGAGAGCTGGAGGTACCTCCGCGGTTGTGCCTTTACCTCTTACTATCATGCGGTGCGGAATGCGGACCAATAACTAGCATGACATGATAAATATCTGACGATCTACTTGTCGACTTTGTGGCTCAGAAAAAGTGATGGCATGATAACAACCCCATCTGATCATCATTATTAAATATAATTATTACTTACTTTTATATAAATTTTAATATGTGTAGAAACTACAATAGGTACTATTTATGTAATTTATTGATTAATAATTTAATTAATGCTTTAACGTTGTATTAATTATTTTAGACGTTATAGCTTTTGTCTGAAATTTGGAATATCCCAGTGCAGTTAATATTGTTTGTACATAAATGTATATATTACAATTTTTTCTTTTTAATTTACAGTAAACTTATCTATCAATGAGCTGCAACATATCAAACTTTTATTCATACTTTGACAATACAACCTCCTCATCGTTGGGGGTTGATTTTAGCAAGTTAGATTTCAAAATTTGCATCCCTTAACAACGTCAGGATGGCCGAGCGGTCTAAGGCGCTGCGTTCAGGTCGCAGTCCACTTCGTGGGCGTGGGTTCGAATCCCGCTCCCGGCAAATGCGTTTTTTGTGATTTTATATTCTCATTCATGATATTTGACAGTTGGTTGTATTTTTTTTTTAATTTTTGATGCAACATATAAGTCGATACTTATAGAGAGGGACAATATGAAAATGTGTGATAATGTTTAATTTTTTTCAAGTAGTGGTGGTGTTTTTGAGAGTCATTTTTGTCGTTAGTAACAGCTTGAACAGTCCAAGACACTGTTCTATAGTTGTATCGAATTCTACGTTATATATGTGGACAGAGTATGAAATAAAAGTGACATGATGAGAAGTGATGATAATGAATGAGCACGCTCGTTATGTATGCACGATGGAAGTGGTGATATTTCAATGAATCATTTCACTGAGTGGTTATATCTTAGTGTAGTTGTACATGGGGTCAACCTATTTACCTATTTTAGACAACCGCATAGTGTTGTGCGGTGTGTGACCCTCTGGTGGTCCATCGAGTGCATGGCAGAAGGACGACAATGAAACTTGTGGGTGTGGGTCAACAAAGGGCATACTCCGCGTTTGTCCCCTTATAATAAAAAAAATAAACAAGAATTCGTTCGTCGTGGAAAGGAAACATTAATTGGAATTGCATTTTATTCAGTGAGTTGCACACCCGATATCGATCGGAAGGTTCTGACCTAATGGAAACTTCCGACTTAGTAAATTGTGAATATTGAAAATAGCTTTATTGTTGTAGTAAGATTGTGCAATGTGTTGGAGCGGAATTGGGCTGGCGTGAACGGGGAAGTACCTCTTGCACACATTACACCGTGGTGAAGTGTACTATCGCGGAAGCAGAGGTAGGACTCTGCATAGCCTTGTACGTCGGTAGTCTCCTAACTGCGACAGTTCGTTTGTTCCCTTATACTATAAAAAAGCTTCGCTTAGGCAAACGACCTTTCCAAGAACAGGTCCGAATATTGGCCTAATGCAGGCATCCATTTCAACTTGTCCAAATTAACACCGAACTCACTAAAATTTCACGGTAATTTAAAACAATAATTCTTTAGATTAGGGGGAGGTGCAAAGGAGGGCAATGCATCGGAGTGGTAATTATGCTGATGTTCATGGGCGCCGGTAGTCGTTGAAAGGCTCTGATTACTCGTTTGTCCCCCTATACTATAATTATTTACACTTGGTACGACAATAATAATTTTGTATAAGAGCACCATCTAGCAGGTGAAAAGTATACTTCTTATCAAGGGTTTGTGGTTTCCAGTTTTTTTTTTCCTTTTTTGTTTGACGCGGGGAAATGCATTTATGCGCCTTCACTGGCCCTGGATGGGGTCCAGTAGTTTGTGAGACTCGCAACACATCGTAGTGCCGAATACCCACAAAAACCACCGCGAGTGCCATCAGTGCCGCCCGTAACAGGGCACCTCGACGGCTACGCCCAGCCCCCTACGGGACCGACGCCACCTCCACAGATGGGGTTGTCCCGCACCACAGGACAACAAAACCAACCTTGTTACAGTGCAATGGGGTGAGGTTTCCATCCTCGCCCCGTGCACAAAAGCGCCGCCTCCTTTTGCCCTTTTGTCCCCTCTTGTTATAAGAGGGATACAAAGAGCGGCGCCTCCTCCTACTCTTTTGTCTCCTCTCCTTATAAGAGGGGTACAAAGAGCACCTGCCTCCTCGTTTCAATTGGCTTCACCCAATTTATCTGGGTTCACACCAGGCTACAGAACCCCATCGCCACGACAAGTCTTGAACCGCCTTGGGTGTTGTTTTCCGTCCTGGGCTAGGGTTGAAGGTTATTCGCCGGGGTGTCGAGCCGCTGATAGATCTGAGGCACAACCTTGGCGGCCGTAGGGACTAGCAGAGGTTTTAAGTCGGTACGACAGACAAACCCCTCCGGATCACCGAGGGCGAGCTGGCCGTTGGATAAAACATTTTCCCTGCGAAAACAAAAAAGGAGGGTTAAAGGTTATTTCAATTTACGTTTAATAAACTGTGTAGTATGATAATTACTTATTGAGTTTCTCGTAATTCGCGTAAAATAGGACTCTGAAGTGTTGTCAGAATAGACTAGCGGTACCTCGCTCAGTACTTTAGTTGTGGGCGTGGATTCGAATACCACTACTAGTATTCGTTTTTTTTTTTCATTCACTCCCTCGAATCATTCAAACGACAATGATTCAGATGGAATGTTCCTATTTGCTCTATCCTCCCCGAATGGGCCACCTAACGCTCATGAGCGAAACGTGCCCATATCCATCACTTGAGGTTGGTATGATCCGTAATTAATAAATAAAATCGGCTCGCTTGGAGGATCGTTTTTTGCCCTTCTGTCTGTTCGTGTCCTCCGCCTCTGTATTTTCGTCTGTCTGACCGAGTTACTGTAAAAGCACTTAAGTGTGTTGAACTCAGTGTGCTGAACTTGACCAGTTCTTTTTAATTCATGTAGTCACCGTCGGAACCTCCCCCGCCACCGCCGCCAGAGAAGCCCTGGTCTGAAGAGGAGTCTAATGTCCGCCACCTGGAGACATCCACCTTTAAGTCCACGCTGCGGAAGATCAAGCATGCCATCGTGATGTTCTACGCGCCATGTAAGTACAATTGTACCAATTTCCCATTGCATATGCAGTGAGAGCCTGTCGATGACTAGCAACGTCCATAGACATCCGCATATTTGTAATGCTATTGTGTTGATTTAATGATCACTATCTTCGTCTTTCTAGATTAGTAGTCATACTACTAGTTCTAAAGGTGCTTACATGTTCATAGAAAAAATGGGGGACAAACAAACTGCAAGTACGATCCTTGTGATTAAATCTACAAACGCCTGGATATTGTTTTTTTATCTGATATTCAAATAGAGATTGGTGGAATAGGCCCCAATATTCCAACGGGTCACAGAAAACTCACAAACAGCACGAAATGCGACAATATAGCTATCACTTTGCGACAGCATGTGAGCAACAGGCACCTCCTCGTGCCGGCCCCATTCTGCTGCAATGCAACATGACACTATCTCTCACACATGAGAATTCACAGGTTTCCATTAGGTGAAAATTGCTATTATTGTGTTTCATAACGATGCAATCTAGCGGCCGAAGAATGTTGATGATTACCCATAAACATCTGTACAACCACGTACTCTGCCTTTTAATGTAAATCGTTTTTGACCGGAAAGTCCCAAACCTGTGCATTGAACCCATTACCTAGACCCAAGAGGTGCGCGGTTGAACTATAGAAAGTAAAAGATGTGATTTGCACTAAAATGAATTACAGACTATTTTTTTCCTAAGGTCAGGTTGTCTACGCTATTGCACACGCCTCTACAGTTAATTGAAGGCTTTTGTGTCCTCTGGCTTAGGGAGACGATAGGGGGACTTACCCCCTCTTTTCCCGCAGATGGGAAGAGATATACCGGGTTGTTTGTGGGCGTACCCTATTGTGACTATTTTTGGGATCGACAGGGGGAGACGGTCCCCCTACTCCGATATAAGACTTTGTAACAGCTAATTTAACTATTGTTATCATGACCAGAGGGACCGACAGGTCCCTCATCCCAGATCACGCGCTAAAATGGCCTCGGCGCTGACGTGAACGTTTGGTTCATGGAGAGGTTCTCGACCGGAGGGGCCGTCCCCCTTCACTTTCTGAACTGGTGAAAGGACTCGCACACGATAGTCTCAGCACACCTAACTAGTACGGCGGTATTATTTGAGCTAGGCAAATCGCGGACCGTATTGGGATTAGTCCCTATTCTAAGTTGTCGGACTTTACGTGTTTCTGGGTCCTCCACCGGATGTTCAGTGTCGAGTCGGAGAAAGTGTTTGCTGGAGGTGTTGTCGTTATGCAGTCGTACTCGCCCAAACGAACGCGTTTTGGTCGAGGCGTGATTGTCACTCAGTTTGGAGTAGTAGCCCACTGTGTATGAGGGTTGGGGTAATGGGGCAACCGATCGAAGAACTCGTCTGAGGTGTTTTTCTAGTGCCCTCAGATAGAGGGCAATTCTAAATTCTTGTGTAAATCGGGGTTACGCACGTACTACGGATAGCTGGTGGCTGTACACGGGAAGCGATCTTGTATTTTCTGCAACATCTCTATGTGAGAGGGTCTTGTGTGAGCAAACCTGGGATGGATTTGATATGAATTTGAAATTCATATAAACATATTTTTAGTGTGGAAGTTTTCCTACTTTAAGGTTAATTTGTGACGCTGTAATATCATATATTGTGATTTTGAAAAAGATTTTAAGAAAATGAATTGGCTTCTTAGGTTCTATCATCACAATTTTATAGTAGAATAGCATGTCCGATGTTTCTTTATATAGTATAGGGGACAAACGAGCAATTGGAGCCTTTCAACGGCTACCGACGCACCTGAACGTCAGCATAATTAGGCCGATGCGTTGCCCGCGTTGCCTGCTCACAAACCGCACGAAACGCGTCGCCGTAGGTGTCACTTTACGGCAGTGTCAAGTGAGCGAGAGGTATATCCACGGTCCAATTCCGTTGCATAAGAGGGATGTAGTGTCATGCACCATACATGGCACAACCTTTCCCAATGCAGCATGGCACTACCACTTTCTGATGATACAATATTCGACTACAGTATAATTAATGGGAAAATAATTATAATTTAGTCAGATCGGACACACTAATTACTACATCGAATAGTGCTTGTATAATTAGCTTGATTCTTCTTTACTCGATGTCAGGGTGCGGCCACTGCAAGAGCACTAAGCCGGAGTTCATGAGTGCGGCGGAGAGCTTCGCCGACGAGCTGATGGTAGCCTTCGGCGCGGTGGACTGTACGCTCCACCGGGAGATCTGCGCCAACTATGAAGTGAAGGGCTATCCTACCATCAAGTACTTCAGCTACTATGACAAACAAGTTAAGGATTATTCTGGAGGACGAAAGGTATGTATCTATTTTTGCAGGGGGGGATTCCTGCCCTTTGACATCTGCCGACGCCTAAAATATTGTGGGTTCAATTCCCGCCAAGGGCTTGGGTTTCTATATGTATATAATAACTATAACATTCTATAACATTTCTTAATTTTATATAAATAAAAGTGTGCTTAGAAGCGACCGAAGTTAAACTAGTTACACGAGACTTCGCGCTTCGTGCGGGTTGCGATTTTTCGGTGGCCCATTGGTGAGAAGGAGGGCAACGCGTCTGCGTAGCAATTATGCGGATATCTCTAAAAAAATAGAATGGAAATCTTGAAATAAAATAACTCTACAGGAAGCAGACTTCGTAACGTTCATCCGCAGTCAGATGGGTGTGCACCAGTCACCTCCGTCGCAGAAGACTGAATCCCAGGAC
>JAFELO010001888.1:49671-61617 GCA_017140195.1 Eumaeus atala
TTGCCGACTGACCAGACGGCGCGTAGTTCGCCTAATAGCCGCTTGGCTTCGCGCGAATGCGCGCGCACCAATCAGAGTTGCTCGCGCGCGGGCGCGCGAATTCCCTCGAATGCGCGTGAATTCGTGCGTCTTTTTTATCCTTGGAAGAAATATGTGCATTGTATTGTGGAAATAAGCATTGTAATGTGGAGAGAATTTGCTATATTAAGTTTCGGATTGACGCTTCGATGCGCTTCGACTCTGCGCTAGTATGAATTGACCCTAATATTCAGTCGCACTTAATTCTTTAATACATTATTATTGCGTAGTCAAAATATGTCTGTTAATATTTTTATCACGCAATAATGATGCAGTCATCATACAATATTTAGTGACATATAAACTAACAGGGACTAGGTCCACGAGGTGTACGGACTATTGGCTCTTTACGATATACATTAAATTTAACAACCAAAATCCCGACTCCTCCCTCGATATTTAAAACGCCTCTCCCTTTCAACTTCCCATGTAAATTATTTCTCATATTTTTATAAGTAGTCTGAATCAATTAGATTAATTATTATTAATTATATTTTTTAAAATATTGAATCTCTTTTTTGTCAATCAATTTTAAATACAATAATTATACTAAACGTATCTTATCAATGACCTGAATACAAGTTCTAATGATAATGTTATTGATACATATATTCACAATATAACATTTGTATTTTACTAAAAGTTTTCCCTCTTTATCCGATCGTGGACATATTTTATACCACATCAATGCGAACTGCGTCGTGCTATAATGGTAAGCATCTTCAGTCGCAGAACGCTAGGTCCGAGAGAGATCGCGGATTCGAGTCTTCGACGCCTAGACTGGCCGAGAAAAGAGCAAGTGGTTCCTTGTATCGGAGTGTTTAACCTTCAAATGCTGTTTCGGTGCTTCGGGAAAAAATTATAAACTTATTTTTTGTAACAAGAAACGCTACTCTTCAAAGTCACTACGAACTTAGGGACCCTCATCTTGAGTGTTGTCTTATGTTTAGATAGAACTTCCAGTACGCCAAGGAGTCATCACATTGAAGTATTTATAGTTCGATATAGTAGTAACACATAATGTGCGCGTAGCGCTGTCCATATATGTACGGATCGTGGATAAGGGAACTGGTGTGAACATTGTCCTTTAATATGTAGTTTATTTTCACGTGGCGCATTCGTGCATGATTTATCTATATCTAATTAACATATCTTATATCGTTTATATAGAAGCTTTATGATAGATATTCGGTGTATTAATCTAAAGGAATCTTATAAAGACGTGTACCACCCTTACATGCGAAATAAATTATATATTTTTCAAATTTTTGTATTATGTTTCCCTCATCCTTGTCGATTTAAAAATTGATTGGACGATATCTTTTTTCTTTGTATAGTATAGGGGGACGAATGAGCGATCAGATTGATTTACGACTACCGATACCCATGAACATCAGCATAATTACTATGCCGAGATATAATTATTACTATACTCACAAACGCGACACCGCAGGTGTCACTTTATGGCGGTATCAAGTTAGCGAGAGGCACCACCCCGATCGTGTCTGCCCAATTCTGCTGCAATGCATTCGCCCCCTACTTTTTCTATCTTTATTTAATCTTTCTCACAATTTATTTGCCTCGTTCCGTAACGCTCTCGTTACGGATTCACCAGCCTACTCCCTAAGTCAAGCGACAGAAAGTTTACTTCAATGTTAGCTTACTCTGCCTCTGTCATATGGTATAAGGCAGACATGGAAGCACGGAGTCACTTTAGCAACAGCGGGGCCATGTTGTATTAACCTTTGGAAATAGTAAAGTCACACCTCTGGCTGTATGACAGTGTCGACCTTTGGAGGTCACATGTCAGACGTAGCGAAGCCGTGGGCGAGAGCCCGTCTCGACTACACCTACCTACGCCACTGCACTGACTGTCAACCTGGTTAGAACTAAGCTTAGTTTTTCCGACGAAATACAGTAAATAGTGCCATCACTATCCTTTATGATAAAAACAAAGTCATAAAAATGGGGTGGCGAAGTCAAATTCATAAATGTTTAATCGTCTCAGGATCCTACAATCTCCTCTTAGTCTCATTCAGGGTGGCTGATATATTGCTGAGATGACTTCCGAGAGGATGGGGGAGGGGGTGTGTGATACTGCTAGAGGTATGTTCCGGTTCCCACCATTTCTCCTCCTTCGATAACATTTCGGAACTGATCCACCGGTACCAACCCAGACAGTGAAGGCCGGCCGAATCAATTAGGGGGTCTTAGTTTAAATACGGTAAGTAATAAAACACGTCAGTAACGTTAGTTAAGTATTTAGTTATAATTACCAAATGCAAGAATAAAGGAAATGCCAATTTGAATATATGAAATACAAATGTAATATTCTCCTACATACATTACATTGTCCTTAGACAATGATTTGTTAAGTTTACGCGATTGTCACATTATAATAAAACTACCTTAAATGATATATTTAAGCATGAATTCGTTGAATGTAACGTCGGGGTTGAACATACTCAAATAAACCGCGACGAATACGATTTAACATTGAAAACACGTGACACGTGGTGTGTTTTGTTTTTGTAAGTTATCAGCGCGATAAGTCCAAAGAGATTGATAGAGATAGAAGCGAGCCAAAAAACGCGGCTGTTTAAAATCGAAAGAGACTGTATCTTTTATACACTGTCTCCCTTTTTCATTCATTTCTCTCTGCATCCAGTCACATTTCATCTCACATTTCAGATTAGAAAAATTATATATGATTTAGGCAAAGATGATACTGCTTTCTCTTTGTCATATAATGTATATGGCAGCCATTCTCTATATGGAATAGACAGACTAAAGAGTTAGTGCTAAAATTCAAAAGTTTAATTAAGTATGGTCTATTTATCGTAACTTTTGTGGGCTCTTGTAATCTTTCAGGATATCTTATAATCAGTAGGAAGGTAGATACTTCTATCATATATGAAGGCTCACCTTTAGGTCCTGATACCAAAAGTGACAAAAAGGGGGCTTATGATGATGAGTAACTAAGAAGCTACAAAAGTTCCAAATTCTTACAGTTTTAGTCTTCGACCACAGCGTATCTCTCTATTAGTTTGGTCGAAGCTGAATTTCATGTTTCCTTAATTTTCCTCATAGCAAATACGTTGTGAGCGCTCGACGACTACATTTTTAGGCTTTTAAATTTGTAATAAAAGATATGTTCACATTGCACGGAGATTAGTAGTGCTAAGAGAAACTTATTTTTTGTACGATCGTCAGAGTACCTCTCTATTACACAACACCGTGACACGTGAAGTGATGATTATACTCCCTGATTGGGTGAAGTAGGCGCCGCATTAGCATCTATCGACGTGTGGCGTAATTCGACGCTTGCTACCAACTTTCAGCGATACATCAAGTAAACAAAAGGTACCTCCTCGGTTGTGTCGCATTTCTTTTCCAGTATGTACCACTAGTAGTACTAGTAGTAGCGTCGCCAATCACTAGTAGTAGTGACCACTAGTGATTGGCGACGCTATTGCACCCGCCCCTACAGTTCATCGGACAAATATTAAATTGTTAATTTCTTCTGCCGTCCCCATCTGTGAAAAGATGTGTCGTTGTTTTTCCTAACATTATGATACAATAACAATTACCTGATATACGTATATTAGGTAGTCATTAAATGAAAAAAATAGTAGTGTGTTTTAGAAGAGAGAAATGTAACTCTCTATTTGTAATCACTAAATTATATCTATCTCAACTTCCCTTGTCCTCGTTTCCGTAACACTCTTGTCGCGCATTAGCCAGCATGCTCCCCAAGTCATGAGTGCGTCAAGAAAATTTATTACAAAAATAATTAATTTATGAGATGGAACCGTTGATTTACAAAGGTATATTTCATTTGTAAGTCGTCGTAAACAATTTCAAACGTCGTTAGAGCCTATTGTATTGAGTGGATTGAGGTTCACGGTTGGACCGTGCGTGGAAGTGTAATCGAGCTAAGCCGAGCCAGCTTCGATAAAAACGTAATCAAGTGAACGAGATACGAATTACGAATAGGATATCGCGTACATTTAGTCGTAATATAACAATATTACTCTGCTCTTACATTTAAGACGGTTACTTGTTCACAAGGCAGTAGCCAGTACGATGGGGAGAGGTGCGTAGTTCTTTTAAGTTAGGACGTCCCCTTGTCCCAATTAAAAATTCTACCACTATTTAAAGAAGTAAATTAAGGCAAATTAAATTCATTTCACATTTAACTTAAATACGAATTAATACAATGTTCAGATTATATATTAAACTTATGAAATATACAAAAGATAACCACGAAACTGTACGGATTGCGGAGTTACCACGCACGATCAGTCGCAAGGAGTCTTAGCGGTACGATACGTCATAACAAATCATGGGATTGCAAGCGATTCCCTATTGGTACTGGGCGACGAGCACCCAATGACTGTGCAGGCGCATCCTCGAAGCTCACCAGGAAGAATCCTATCAAAATTCTCGAGGGGGGGGGAGAAGGAGGGCAACGCATCGGCACAGTATTATGTGGATGTCCATGGGCGTCGGTAGTCGTAAAGAGGGTCATATTTCTCATTTGCGCCCCCCCTATTCTATAAAAAAAAATAATGTAAGTATTATTTTTTAATTCCATTCCTGTAATAAATTAAGTCATGAGATAAGAGGATGGGTTGCTTAGCGATACACCTGTGGGGATACGTAACACCCAGCACGTGTAGACTGGATCGATGCAGGGTGCGGGGGCTGGGAGAAACTTGCGAGCTTTATTAATTTTCCAATGCCAATTTGTAGAAGGAAACATTTCTCAGCGTCGCAATGTTATTAACGGGCTATGGTGGGCTTCACAGCTTCCGATTATAGTACCGATAAGCCTATTAGGAACTTGTGTGACGAATATACTAGAAAGGACTGATAATTTGACGAGTAAAGTTTTTACTAAAGTAGGAAAAATGTTGTTGAAAAAAATTTCAAAATACGAAATTTTTAAAAATTAAAATGCATAAAGCGACAATGGTATTTCAACAATTCAATGTATTCTTTGTGATGGTAAACGATCAATCTGAGCGTTCTGACTACTGCCGACGCATTGTCTTACAAATGCATTACCCTCCTTTCGTCCTCCACTCCAACGGCTAGCCGTCTGTTCAGAAACCATACGAAGCGCTATGCTGACGCGTTTCGTATATGTCACTATATGGCGGCGAGAGGCAGCCCCCCGATGCAAATTATAATGTTAATGAACACGCCCATTTTTTCTGCACTAAACTTTATTAGAGGGCTCACGGGTGCATCACACGTTTGCAAGTAGCAAAGGAAATTTCAAAAGATGATGGATGCGAGTAGCAGGAGATCGGTCGTCTTCGCCTTCATTGAAAGAGGCCCACGTCCAGCAGTGGGCCGATACGGGCTGATAGTGATGATGATGATGATGATACCTATTCTTTAGTAAGAGGTAGTGCCATGTCACATGCAGAGGAATTGGCCATATGGTACCTGCGTAAAGTGACATTTTCGGTTTGAGCAGCCGTTGGCCCATCGGAGGGGTGAGGAAAGGAGGGTAACAGATTCAGGCTTCGGTAATGGTAAAAAAGCACTGATTGCTTGTTTGCCCCCACCATCCTATTAAAAAATCTGTTGTTTGACATTTAATCAATTCACTATTTCATCAAACTCTAAAATATATCTTTATACGTTCTATTTCCTAGTTCTCGTAATTTCATGTGAGCACCGTACCAAGTCGCGGTCAAAAGCTAGTGTGGTAGATCACAAAATACAACAACCTGTCGATATTCGATACGCGTGTGTCTGGTACGGCCGTGATTAATCGCAAGTCTTGAAAGTGAAGATGTGAGAAAGCCGCTTTACTTCCTCCGTGCGTAATGACTGTACCATCTTTGTTGCACCCGTACAATATGATGAGATGCAAGATGAGTATTCGATACATGTTTAACAGATCCATCATGTAAGAGGCAGAGTCATGCTCGCAACCGAATTGGGCCAGAACGCCCGGGGAGTTATCCCTCAATCACATTTTTTGGCCGGTGGCCCATTGGGGGAGGGGTGAAAGCAGTAATTATGCTGATGTTCATGGGCGTCGGTAGTCGTAGAGAGGCTCCGATTGCTCGTTTGTCCCCTATACCATAAAAAAAGAAGACAAGCCACTGGATTTCATGCGTATTGTGATTTTCTGGCCTATTGGAGGGATTGCATGTCTACATATAATTTATGTGGATGTTTACAGCCGTGGAAAGTCACCAAACGGTTTCGATTGCAAGTTTTACCTTCAAAACTATATGAAAATGTAACATAACTGTTGTTGACGATGATATTGTGCCAGTGTAGGTAGGCCTGTAGACCCAATCAATCACACGACATTATATTATACATATATACATATTTTATTAAGGAGCCGATTAAATAACTGTTTTTAACGTTGCACCGGTGAATATTACGGGGTTACATAATACTTTATTGTGAAGGTTGTGATGTATGTAATACAAGTCTATCCTATCGATTATTCGTTTATTAAATATCGATAAATATGCGCATAAAAGTGTACTGTGCGATTCTGGAATGACATGGACAGGCAATGTGAACACAATTTGTCGGAAAGTTGAAACAAAATGGAATGTGAAAAAAAAAGCTGTTCCTTAAACTAGATAATTAGTACTAAATTTAAGATAAGATTTCAGGTTTTTGTCGTTTTGTCAGCTAATAATTAATTTGTCACTCCCTTTTTTACGAAGTACCTAATTATTTTATCTATTGACAATTTTTATTTTAATGTACTGTTATCTTGTATATCTCTTGCTTCAGAAATAATATCGATAAAATACAACGTGTTTTTGTCTTTTTAGACAACACTACTACTTGTGAGAGATCGAACATATGTTTTATGATAACTAACAATTTGTGAATTAAAAAGTAAATATGTTGCATTTCTTTCTTTTTTATTCGCAACAAAGTTGTTAATGTAGATATTCCGTATTGATAAAAATACGAGTAAGTGATAATAACATACATGCTATTGTTGACCGTGCATTAGTGAATTAAAACGATAATGTTGATTTATTAATTTCATCGCTACTGCAACTAAGCATAACATGTCTTTTCAAGGCGAACATCAAAAAAACGTATGTACTTTTTGTAAATAAATCATAACATTTTTGGAGTTTGTTACTCAAGAAACCACAATACAACACTTACTTGTGGAGATGTGAGATAAGAGGTAACATAGGTAGAGGAGAGACGCCAGAGGCAGTAATATAACGGCGAGTGGCCGGGTTGGTTAATAGATAATGAAGATGAGAGCGTATTACTATATCTGTCTACCTTAACTCTCATGAGATGACCACCTCAGTGACATTAATGATAGAAAGAGGGTGGATATTCACCCTCTGGTGAACTATATTTGCTCTCTTCGAGAGCTTAGATGGATTGTAATAACATAACGCGACTTTAAAGAGCTCTAATAATAAATAAATTTAGAATACGGCTTTTACCGATTTGTAGCGCAAATCGACCCCCTCCGTCAGAGAGGGGGGGGGGGGGCGAGGAGGCCGGCCTCCTCGGATAAGCCAAACATTAAACGAGCTCAATTATCCTTATCAACGACACCGCAACTAAAACGACATCGTGCGCGCGCCGTCCCACTAGAGTGGGGAGGGGGACCGCTTCCCCCTTTTCGGTCCAAAAATAATCACTATGGGGTACGCCCACAATCAACCCGGTTCATCTCTTCCCATCTGCGGGAAAAGAGGGGGGTCTGTCCCCCTATCGTTTCCCTAAACCTGAAGACAAAAAGTCTTCGTAGTCAGTCGAACTGTTGAGGCTGGACTAGCGCCGCCAACCAGTATTAGGTCCCTCCGAAAAAAAAAAAACTATATTTGCTATCTCTGTCGTCTTAGATGGCCACGTTTTAGGCATCCCTCCTCTATCTATATTATCTCAATACCCTTACGAAGTTTGTGTCTCTTGTGCAACTTTCACATTAAAATCATGTTCGTTCTGAAAGTAAAGACGGAGGAGATACACATGTTTACAGTTGTTACCGCAAATATATTGTTTTTAATTAAAATGACGATACAGTAGTAATATCAGCAGGTCTAATTGGGACATTAGAATAGAAACAAAATAATTATTTATATAATTACTGAATTTTAAAGTCATTTGGCGTCCTTTGCTATACATAGCTAATATCTGACTAAATTGCTTCCGAATTGACGCTATCACTGAGAATGTTAATGAATTTAAAAAATCCAAGGGCCGTCGTCAAACAAATAATAAATAACTCAATAAGAAAAAGAAAATAGGTAGGGGAAGGAGGCGTGATTGAAATTTGAATCAGGACAGTAATCAGACTGTGTTTGAATGGGGCTAATTTTATTGTAAAGATAAACATACATTCATTTAGCTGATACGTCATTTATATGACATTTGTTTTTTGAAGCCACATTCATGAAAACTTCTGTACCATCTATTTTTAGAAATAATGTCATGAATACTCTAAAATTATTATTAAGCATTAAATTTATTTATATGTGGCTATAAGTAAATCACATGTACTCTAGATGACTTCAAACCTTCCCCATATGGGGGGCGGCTTTGAGAAGATTAGAATTCAAACTACGCGAATTATCAGAATGAAATATCAAGCCATGACATTACTCTGAATTTGGGTACGCTAAACTATGAAGTTTGCTTAAGTGATTTCTGGATCACTTCCTACTTCAGATTGAGGCTAAATATTTCATTCATAACACTTACAAATGTGCCCCCAGTCATTTCATATCAGCTGCCGGCTATTTGGGGATGGATTGAAAATGTGACACACATATCGCGCCAAATCAAAATTTTGGCATCATCAAAAGTTGCTTGCTCAAGGCTGAAATGATGAATGTACTTAGACATGTATTTTTTTATTCCTTTTTTTAATCTCCTGTACTTAGACGTGTATTTTTTAAATTGACCTGCTACGCCTACCTATAGATATTTTCTTTTATTATTTTCTAGTTAATTTACTGCATGTTGTATGAGTAGATTACCTACTACCTATGCCATATGTAGTAGGTAATCTATTCATGTATAGGAGCTCCAGTAGAACGAATAATACACATGCTACTGATTAGTCTGTTCACTTCATCTTTATAATTTGCTACAACAAAAGGAATGTTACAATATCGACACCATAATCGACAAAATACAACACTATGAAAGTAAAGAATATCTTTCTTACCTTCGAAATGGGAGAATTGAAATAAAAAATTACTTTAATTGTTCGATAACATAAATAAGTTTCGATATGTTTATCGATAAAGTAAGGGACTGTAATTTAACAGAGCATATTTAATTCATGGTTACTGTTACGGTTCACGGTTTATCGATATAGACACATCACTAGTGACGACAAATAACACGTATGTTTTTTGCAGTGACTAACGACCGGCAAACTGAGAACTGGTCCCGGCAGTGACACTTCCTGGCTGGACGCTGGCCACTTTCTATTCCAACTGCACTTCGTTGCAAATTACTTTAAACGACGCCTTACATATACACAAATACACATAACAGCACTGTGTATATTATAATAGTACTAGTCAACAAGTTTGGGAGTCGCTCTGCGGACACACGCACATAAGTCATGAGAGCCAATGTTGCCACACCCGTCTGTATATCTGGGGGTATATTTGGGTAGAATGGATAACTATCACTTTTAATCTAAATGCGTTTATGAACAGGGCGTGCACGGCAAATCTACGACATTACTAAAGAAGACTGGGTATTCCACACCACTAGGCCATCTATACTAATTGTAAAACAGATTCCCCGTTGTCTGTCTGCATGTGATCGATATCCACAATTTTTTTGTACAGTCTTTCACACGGTATCCAGATGGATAGAGCGATTCCCGAGGAAGCTTTAAGTTGTATAAATTTCTAAGGTAACAATCCTTGTTATTCCGGAGCGAAGCCGGGGCGGTTCGTTAGTTACTTGTTCATAGAATATAAAATGTGGAATTACCAAACCATGCGTCTCTACCGATCTTGAAGACCGGTCAAGTGGGTCGGACTCGCTTACTTAGGGTTCCATACAGTGACTATTTTTATGTACTTATTAAATTTCTTATAAGTACTTATTATTAAAATTACTTTACCTCACAAAATATTGGTAGTATTAAAGTAATATAGTATGTGAGTACAGTTGTTGATCAGTTATCACGTTACAGATAATCAAAAAATACCCTGCTTATTTTTAATTCTTTAGTATGTGTCAAATATTGGTGCCTAATTGTATTTTATAGGTTACCTTTAATTACTACATTATTTTGTAACAAATCAGGTTCCTTGTATGTCCCCACTATGTTCAAGCCTTGTCGTGGCGGTGGGGCTCAGTGGCCTGGGGTGAACCCAGGCGAAGCCAATTGGACCGAGGGGGGATGGTCTTTGCACTCTTATAAGAAGAGGTGGCTAAAGACCAGTAGGTGACGCTATTTGCATATTATAAGAAGAGGGGACAAAATAGTAAAAGGAGGAGGCGCTTTTGCGCCAGGAGTAGGGGGCGAGGATGGCAACCTCATCCCATTGCACTGTCCCAAAGTTGGTGGGGTTGTCCTCTGGTGCGGGGCAACCCTTCTGTGGAGGAGGCGTCTGTCCCTTGAGGGGCTGACTAGCAGTCGAAGTGCCTTGACGACTTGTTGTTCCGGGCACCACAACAATAACCATCCCCTGTCATTAGATACGGAACCCTAAAAATATAATAACGTCACACATATTTAATTTTTAATGACATAATTGTACCGCGTTATCATTGAGAACATGGAGTTTACAATTACATAACTACCTCTCTAAAAATAAAAGTGAACGTACGCACAGCTATAATCTCATAGTAAACAACGAGAAAACATCTTGAGAATATGGTGCAGGAGAAAAATTTTTTGTTGCTATGTCAAAATCATCCTTTATGTTGTATGCGTTTGAGTCTAAAGTTGCTTGCATCTATTTTAACAACATGCCGGTTGTACGTACTGACCTGTGCAGCGCCGCTTTTTTTGGTTATATGAACTGTTATAATATACTTTGTATCGTATCATCATAATTATCAGCCCTTATCGGTCCGCTGCTGGACATAGGCCTCTTACAATGAACGCTAAGACGACAGATCTCCTGCTACACGCAGCCGTCCCGGTGGTGCTATTATTTTGCAATAAGTTTACTCCTTAAGAAATGATTTAAGGCTCTTTTAGTAAGAGGTAAATGCTACATTGGAGCTGAAATGCGCCGGCACGAACAGGTAGGTAACACACGCTCACACGATGCCGCTGTAAAGTGACAGCTTTGCTGTCGCGTTTCGTGCCGTCTGTGGGTAGCCGGTGGCCCGTTGGAGGGAAGCAGGAAGAGATAGAAATGCATATACATGACGACAAAAAAGCCGATGTCTATGGTGGTGGGTAGGCTGCGATTGCTTTTTTTGCCCCACTATTCTATAGAAAAGACGCGCGTTATGAAAAAATATTGAGGTGTGCAATCGTGTGTAAGAGTAGTAATGCCTAGTGCAACTTTAGCAAGCTTTATGTCACGTATGTCTATTACGCACCATACTTCAGAATCATTATTTTTAATAGTTCAAATTCCGTTTTCTAGTGGCAGTCCTTATGGTATTTTGGTATTGATCACAGGGCTATGTTAAGGTAGGGGGAATTAAGTCCAGAGATTTTTATTATTATTTAAGGCCTTTCTAATAAGACTACCCAAGAAGAGTATTGGTTTAAACGGTCTGTAGGGGACTTAGAGGGAGCTGATCTCAGCAAAAGTTTTTTTTATAGATTAGGAGGTAAACGAGTAATCGGAGCCTTTTTACCGACACCCATGAACATCCACATAATTACTATGCCGATGCGGTCTCCTC
>JAFELO010001888.1:65254-97577 GCA_017140195.1 Eumaeus atala
GGGGGGGAAGGTGAAAGGGAGTGCATCGCATCAGCATAATAAAACATGCGGATGTTCATGGGCGTCGGTTGTCGTAAGAAGGATTCGTCATCACTCTGGATTGTCGTTTGCCTCCCTGTACTATGAAAAAAGCAAGTCCAACTCATACTTTAGCCTTTTTCTTAACAACGGCACAGGACTGGTAATACTATATAAGTTCTAGCAATTAACTGTTATAAACGTATGCGAGGAAACTATCTAGAACTCCTCTGTAAATTATTATTTTTGCGATATTCAATTTAGACTTTCGTAACTAAGTTTTTTGTTATATAATAGTTAAACATTCCAAGTTTTACATTTAAGTAGCAGCTCCTCGCCACCCGTCACCCGCGTACTCGCCTACACCCTAAAGGGAACGTACCTTCCAAATTTCCAGTTTCATCTGTTATATTGTCTGAGATTTCGTGATTATACTGATTGCGATATATATATATGCATATAATTAGTCTAGCCATAAATACTGTTACGATAAACAAATAATATTATTACACTTGAATTTGCACTCGTTATTTATACGGTTTTTTTACCATTGTGTTTTCTCATTTCAGCGCCATTACACTGTACAATATTTTGCGTTATGAAGACGGAGTGGGGTAATAAAGAGAAGAGAATCGCTCTGATTGCATTATACAAAGTAGGTGGAGCCGAATGCAATTTTTGAAACCCTCCGTACAATCAAAAATATCAGTCAAAAGTTTGTGTACCGGGCTATTAATAGGTACAATGAGACTTGTTCTGTTTATGGCTTAGAAAGATCTGGCCATCAAGGCAGTAAAGGAAAGTATTCGATTAAATCCTGTCCGAAAGCAAAAGATTTTATCGCGGTAAATGAATATTCAACTTCTATATAAACATATCACCATGCCGACATGTATAACCGTGACTTGGAGCATATAAGAGACGCACTGGTCATTTCTTAATTGAAAAATTAAAGATCATTTGTTCACATTGAGATGTGTTATTCAATACCGTCGAGCTAAGTAGCAAGTTTAAACTACACAGAACTAGATCACAACATTAATAATAATAGTAATAATAATAATAATATCTGTGGACTTATCACACAACATTAGCCTAACCATGTGCTAAGTACCGCGAGGACTTGTGTTACAGGTACTAGACAACGGACAATATATTTAATATTTTTTTATAAATTTAAGATTAATTTATTATGGAAATACATATAACACATATATAAACATCCACGACCTAGGCGGGATTCGAACCCGCGACGTCTGGCGTAACACGTGGATTAACCGATCTAGGATTGGTTAAAATTTAACGTGGTTCATTGTATAACATCCATATATTTCTGTTATATTTAAGTTCTTCAATTAGGGGGGTTCGATAACTACCAAGCCTCACCGTGTGGCGCCACTATCGCAAGAGAAGTCTGCCACCGTTGTTGTACATTCTAGTATACGACTATTCTTAAAGTTCCATCAAAATCGGTTGGCTTTTTGACCACCTGTGGAAGCGGATATGACGGGGATATTAGAAAAATGGATGACCCATCCATCCATTAAGGTGCCTCTCTATATTGCTCTTTTCCCATTTTCCATTGGATCACCTCATGATTAATGAGAGATTAGATTAGTAAGGGGAAAATTTAGGTTATTATTTTGTAAAACTCGGAAACCCTACCCAGATCGTGAAAATTCTTTCACAAATTAATAGCTATTTACACCTGAGAGCCAAGCTAGATGTTATTTTGATATGATATTCAATAAATTTTATTTTATGCAGTGGGCACGGATCCTCTCTGGATCCCTAATATTTGCACTGTGGGAGTCTCAATGGGTAAACAGCTTTATTTGTATGCATAAAACAAATTTAAAAAATACTTTTAACCACGTACAACAATTATACCTAACAATAATTATTTTATGGCGTTCAGTAGTAACTCCACATTCAATCCGAATGCTCGTTTGCTCCTAATACTATAAATTATAATTATGAATTATTAGTAATTTGTTAAATAACACATTCGAAGTTACCTATCACAGTCACAAATAAAATGAATGTACTGACCACTCTTTTTCCTTGTCTATTATATAACCAAAGAAAATAATAATTGTATTTAATTAACCATCTATTTTTGAAAGTTAACTCTGCTTCTGCATAGGACCTAAGACTATCTGGCGGGACAATGGTAGAATTCAGATTTAAAAAGAACTATCAATCTCTTAAATTAAAAATAATAAACATCGTTGGAAAGTTGAAAAAGAAATGAAGTTCCACTAAAAAACTAGCCTAAGACAATTGTTTCACACAGTCAAAAATTTACCAGATCTCATGCCATAGCCATAGCTCATTGCCTAGCTCTATAAGCCCTAAATTTACGAACTCTACATCGTAGCCATAATCGTGGCTTGCTCATTATCTATCGTTAGTATAGACCTTGTACTGCCTCTCCGCTTTGATTGGGGAGGTAAGTTAGTATTACTTCCTACTCCCGGTATTTTCTACTGATTAAATTCGTTGCGGGTGTCGAGACAGTTTTTTGCTTTTCCCTCGGGCTCCCTGAGATCATATGAAAGGGTCGTAAGTGGTGGTCGTTGTCGATCCTGGCGAGACAGGACTAGCAGAGGTGCGGTGGGCGAAACCCGTTGAAAAGAAGAGAAAGACAAGAAGTATTGTAAAACAGGAAAGTCATCAACACAGGGTGGCAAAACGACCAAGCAATGAATTTTGACGAGTTGTAGAGCCAGGGAACTAACTGATAGCAAGGTACTTTTCTGACAAATGGGCTTGATGTTATACATCAAGAAAGACTACTTCTACGCATGGAGTATTGAATTGAAATTTGTCAGTTTTAAGTACAGTTTTCTGGTCCATAGAGTTTTCTGTCCATGGAGACATAAAATGTAAAAAATGGCTTAAAACTTTTAGCTCTTAAGTTTTCTGATGAATGACGCTCATAAACATCCCAACACCCAGATATGCTGATGCCCTTACTCAATCCTCCAAATGAGTCATCGTGACCTACGACTAGCACTAAAGGAAAATCTAGGTTTGGGCCTTTACTAAGTACATGAAGTCAAGGAAAGTTATCATTGCACTCGGTCCGTTCTTTATATTAGAAATAGGACCGTTCAGTACCGAGAATACTTAAAACTGGCTCACACTTTATATTCGTAACGGTGACTAACCCCAGTTTCAAGATTTATATTAAAAAGATTACTCTCAAAACTAAAGTAATAAATTAACTACTAGTTGCCTCAGACAAATCAAAGTAGTGTTTATGTCTTAAACTGAACTTTAAAATAACGATGTAATTCTTATGTATCATCTTAATAATGTTAAGATTGTTGGTTAGTGTTTTTAATATGTGATGGTGTGGTAGGGGTGAGCCTTCACTAGTATATAAGCGACACTTCTCGTTACCAAGCCTCGAGAGTGAGATCAGTTTGACAGTGAAGTGGTAGGAGCTTACGATATGGCTTACTTTTTTACCGTAAGTAATGTGGGAGGTGTATAAAAAATTAATAAAAAAAAAAACAATCATAAAAATAAAGTTCATCCGAACAAAAATTTAAAGCGTAACCTGAAATATTTTAATGTGAATATAATTAATAACTACAAGCAAAAAACAATTTTGGCGTTTTCACAAAATTAGTATTTTTTTCACGGTCACCTATTGAATATGAAAAAAAAAAAAACAGTTTCGAGTTATAAACCTTGCTGCCAGTCTTGCCGCATTTTGTTGAAATTCGCGAAAATTAAGGATAACACGGGATATGTATTCTTAGTTTCTACTTGAGCATAAGTCTTTTAATACCGCCGATTCGTAGGCATTTCAAGCTCGGCACACAAGAAAGAGGAAGGCATGCATAAAAAACTTAATTATTCGACTGTATTTGTTAAATCAACAATTGACGAATTCCCTAGCCCATAATTCACGATAGTTTCTATCGTTTATTAATTGTTGTTGCTTACAGGGGGAATGACTTAATTAAAAAAAAAAAAAAAAAAAACAAAACGGTAAACCCAGTAACCATGCCATTAAATAAACACAAGTAAGACCTTCCATAGCATAAGTACTTCTTGTACGTTACGTCATGAAGTCGTGAACTAGGCATTCATTACAATCTGACCGCTTTCGTTTTCAAGCGGCGAGCTTAGGAAGTTGTGCAAGTACAGCTTAATGATTTCCTTAAGCTTACGCGAATGTCACTCATTACTATGTCCTAAAATGTGAAATTTGTAGAATTCAGAACAGCTGCGACTGAATTCTACAAAGTAACCGAATTGGGTCAAATCCTACTAATGTTATAAGTTCGAAAGTTTGTATATATTTTATTGTTTCGCTATGCGCGAAGTTATTGAATCGATTTGGTTGAAATTTGGCACAGACTGGGCTTTTTAAATATTTCTGGAATAACATAAAACATTTTTCATCTGCAAAAAAAAAAAATGGTTATCTCGGGATAGATGAAACCGCGTCAATCAGTTTTATTCACATGATTTCCTCACGTGTGTCGTACTTATGTTTCAGTTAAGTTGCTTGCTGCTAGCCGGTGCTGGGATCGGCACTGCCACCTTCGGGAACGAACAGTAAGTACAGCAATTCATTGCTAATCATTATATTAATATAGAATATATAACTAATGAAATGAAAATTAAATTGATTATTTATTTTTAATTTGATTACCCGAAAAATAAAATTCTTGTAAACATAGAAATGTACTTTCATTTTCATTAAGTTAATTTCTAATGTTAATTATGAATGTTTAATGCTTCGGGACAGCGAAATTCAAAGTTATTCTATTATTATTTTAATTTACTTCGAAACGTTACCGCGTGGTTATAAAACATTACCGTAATACACCTAACCTAACAGCGCGTAAATTTATTATTTTTGGCAAAATGTTCCGTGCCCTGTCATTAGGCATCTAATACAGCTATTAGATGCGCTGAGATGCGATGCGGAACCGCAAAAAGCTGAGTAATTTGGATTTCTATAAAGGTGTTCTCACGTCTTCACAGCGGTTAATTGTGAAAATCCATTGTGTATGTACCCTTAGTTTTCACTTGTGCTAACCCTGCCCCGCGACCTATTGTTGTGTTTCTCTCACGGACACACTGCTACTTTGTTTGTTTTTTGTGTGGCGACGCGAATTTTTTTATTATGACGGAAATGTAGTTTTTCTTTTTTGTGTACTAGGTGTTTTTAATTATGACGATTTGAGATGTGTTTTATATGATTAGGTAGTTTTATGGCTAAAATAGTTCATGTTATTATGGTGCCATAGTTTTTTGTGTTCTGGTCTTAAAAAGTTTATTTAGTGTATTTATAAGTATATGCAATACACTTTCAAATGACAGAAATACATATTTACTGTTCAAAAGCTTTCGTTTATATAGCTGTGTAGCCCACAAATAAGATCTTCTCCTTTAACTTAAAGTATAGGCTAGAGTTTCTCTTTCTAAAAGGGTGGGCTAGACTAGTATTGAAGAGGTTAAACACAAAAAAGGTCAAGATCGAACGTTAATAAAATACTTTTAGTAATAAAATGGATCTAGCGGCTGAGATACCGTAGGAAGATCTGTTTAACTACCCCGAGCAGGTAACTAGGTTTAATTATAAAAAATACTGATAACACCTGATGCTAAGCGCAGATGCGTTGAAAGATTGGCTCGGTCTCACAATTACATTTGTTTCAGTGTGCACATCAGAGTCCACATACCTGAGGACCATCATTCATCAAAAGAGGTAGTAGTTCACGAGCATCATGATGACCACGGCGGCGGCGGCGACTATGGAGGAGGCTACGGAGGAGGCCATGGAGGATCTTTGTCGGATCACCTGCATGGAGGATTCGCTGATCATCTAAAGGGTGGCCACGGAGGCCACTCGGGTGGTTTCGGCGGTGGACATGGCGGCGGACATGACGATTTTGGTGGACATGGAGGAGGTCATGACATCTGGGGTGGATATGGTCACGGCGACATCGGAGGAGGACACGGAGGTTTCGGAGGAGGTCACGGTGACTTCGGAGGTGGATACGGAGGAGGTCACGGCGACATCGGAGGGGGACATGGATTCGGTGGAGGACACGGACACGGAGGCGGATTTGGAGGAGGACACGGTGATATCGGAGGTGGACACGGAGGAGGATATGGAGGAGGCCACGGGGACATCGGAGGTGGACACGGATTTGGAGGCGGTCATGGAGGAGATTCCGGAGGTGGTCATGGAGATTTCGGCGGCGGCCATGGTGGTGATTTCGGCGGAGGTCACGGTGGCGGATACGGCTATGGTGGACACGGTCATGATATAAGCGGTGGACATGATTCCGGTTTCGGTGGAGGCCATGGAGGAGGTTTTGGTGGTCTTGGTCTTGGGGGAGGCCACGGAGGTGGACATGGAGACCACGCGATTGAGTTAGGCGGAGGCGGGGGATACGATTTAGGTGGCCATGGAGGCGGACATGATCATGGCCATGGAGGTGGATTTGGTAGCTTCGGTAGTCATGGAGGTGGTTTTGGCGGTGATCATGGTCACGGAGGTTTCAGTGGCGGACACGGAGGGCACGGTGGATTTGGTGGAGGTCATGGGGGAGGACTAGATCTTGGCAGCCTGGGTGGTCATGGTGGTCATGATGGACATGGACACGGCAGCTCAAGTTACTCAGGTGTAGACAGTTACAGCGTTGGACACACTGGCCACGATAATTCCATCGGATTAGGTGGATTCGGAGGCCATGACAGCTACAGTTCTGGTGGACATGGAAGCTTTGGAGGTAGTCACGGCTCGAGCCATGGTGATAGTTATAGTGTAGGCTTTAGTAGTTCTGGAGGACATGGCCACGGCCATGGAGGACTTAGTTTATCGGACTTTGGTCACGGTGGTCACGGTGGTCACGGCGGCCACGGCGGCCACAGCGGTCATGGGAGCTTCGGGGATAGTTATACGAACGCGTTAGGGGCGGGACATGGGGGCGGCCCATACCACAAAAGAAAATAATGACCTAATGTACCACTAATAGTGAAGTCCAGTATTAGTATAGTCGTTGTAAATAGATTAATTTTAAGTTATTGTTGTTGTGTTTTAAGTAATATATATTCGCTAATGTTTCTTTTCCTTTGTTTTCTTTTCCCTTCAGAAGCAAGTTTCGCGATCCCTCCGAGAGTTTCGGTGGTCGAGAAATTGAATGTTTTGCTTTTCCTGTCAGGTTCCTTCATAGCAGCCGATTAGGGCTGGCATGACCGGGGATGTATCTCTCCCACTACGAACCCTTAAGTAGTCAACCTGTACTAGTAAAGACTTGTTCGTACCTCATGTACGTAACTCCCGGTTTCCGAGACTATGCTAATATACTTCAAGACGTGTTCGAGGTCTAAACATCATCATCGTAATATCTCTTTCTTTAGATAACGGTATAAAGCTGAAGAGTTTCTTTGTTTGAACGTACTGTATAGGAATTACCGGCCCGTATTTTCGTGTTGAATAGCCCATACATCGAGGAGGGGCACAGGCTACCACGTCACTACGATTAAAAGAACCGTAGTCACATGTTGCCCTAAACTTTCGTGCATATAACACATGCACGAATATAACACGCGTTTTCACCAGAGAACTGCTCCCGTTGGTAGCGTGAGGGTTTAGAGGCTCGAAAACCATATGATTAGGAGCAGCAGTGCCCTTGGTAGTTGTGTCGAGTGTTATGTCATATCACCAACAAAATATAAGGAGTGAACTTGTGAAATTGCGGGTCGACATTTCACAAGTTCACTCCTTATTGCGGCCCATTACGTTTCATACCTATATGTGCGCGATGCATATAATTACATTAAAAAGACCATGAGCAAAAGTTAGTGTGTTCTTTTGCTACATAAACTATAATCTGTGATATGTGAATAATTCTGACGACCCGCTGTCTCAGCTGGTAACGTGGCGGTTAGTCCGCGTGTTACGCCAGAGGTCGCGGTTTCGTATCCCGCCTAGGTCATGGATGTTTGTTTATATATGTATTGTATGTGTTTACATAACAAAAATCTTAAATATATAAGGTTTCTTAAATGTACGAAAATCTTAAATATATTTCCGCCGTCTTGTACCTTACAGAAGACCTTACGGTACTTAACCCAGGACTAGGCCAACGTAGAGTGTTAAGTCCAAGATGTTATTATTATTATTATCGTTTTTTTTCATCAGTTCAGTGATTTACTCGTGATTGAGTAACAAAAATCCAAAAAGCCATCGAATTTTTAGCATTTATAGTGTTACTAGCAGTGCCACGCGGTTTCACCAGCTCACTCACATTTTATTCACACACACACACACACACACACACAAAAGCATCATTAGGGGCGGAGTACCGTAAAATTCTTAGCGCATGTCCTGCACCCTAAAAGCAACCTACCTGCCAAATTTCAAGTGTTATAGTTTCCGAGATTTCGTTATTGAGCAGTGTATTTATTTAGTGTAGCTCCCTTTTATATAGGTTAGTAGGTAGGCGTCTACGGTGTCCGAGACAGGAGTATTTAAAGAGAAACATAATTATATAACGGTCTACTGTATGACATGAACTAAGGGCTCAGTTGTGTAGGAAATGTTATTCATCAAAAGATGTAATGTAATTCAAGAGATCTCAACACTTGAACACTGCACAAGACTACTAATAAATATAACTCATCATCAAAGTTATTTCACAAACATTACCAGCAATTTTTTTATAATATAATTTATGCATATGTTTTATCATGTCTATGTATATTTTATCGTAGGTATCCTTACATATACGATAATGAGCCTCCTGGCTAAACGATAAATATACGCTTTTGAACAACTACCGACGCCCATAAGCGTCCTCATTATTGTTATGTACTTAGTGCGTTGCCCTCCTTAACTCTTCCCTTCAAATCGGCCACCGGCTGCATATAAATCGATTCGATCGATTTACGATGGTAGCAAGTGAGGGAGAGGTATCTCCCCGGCTCAATTCCGTTGCATAGGAGAATGTAGTGTCATGCACCATACATGACACTACCGCCTCCTATGCTGCATGGCACTACCCGATACAGATGATGATATTTATGGAATGGTCCAGTTCGTCTTGTTTTGATAAAAGATCAATTTTAAACAACAGCAAAACTGTCTTGTGCCATCAGTGACCACTGAGCACCCTACGGTGGATATTTTGAGCAGCTTGTGAGGTGCACCGACCCGATTGCTATATAATGAATTAAGTAGCACGCAGCCTCTTACAAAACTTGTATTAAATTTGTGTTTCAAACTTTTATATTTTTGATTTATAGTCATGGCTGTCGGTAACCAAAAGACACCTCATACTAATTAATATTATATAGAAGATTGTCTCTACCGCGTCACTCCCGAAGGGCCACCAAAATTCATAAATCAGTAGAACGGCCGTCACTTTACACCGCTATTTAAGCGAGATGCTTCTTCGTATATTATAACATATTAATCTTTGTCTCTTCGGTCGTGTCCGTCCGGCTCTGTTACAACTGCTTGTTCAAACAAGTCCATTAAGTTTTATTTGGAGGAGGGAACACCCAACCTCATTTACAGGATCAACCTACTCATAAATTAAAATCGTACTAATGTTGCAAATACTAAGAGTTGTATGTAAGTTTGTCTTCCACGCAAAAACCGATAGTGGGATTAATATGAACTCTGGAACCGATAATACTTCATGAAATAACATGAAAATTGCTTTTATTTATTTTAATTCCGTAAGATCAATTACCTTGGGATAGATTTCACGTGATTGCCTCCGTAGAAATGAATAACGAAAACATAATAATCACTTATAGCTACACACTATGTATAATTAACAATAATAATAAAATCGCCTACTAACCACATGAAGGAATCAATAGTATAAAGCTCTTCTAATTCCGAGTGACAGACTGACAAACGGACAACGCACAGCCGAGACTACTGTACCTAGATATGGCACAGACGATCCTTTTGTGATGTAAGTTAGCATTAAGATAGGATTTTTAGAAATTCAACCTCTAATTGGGGTGAAAAGGGTGGTAAAAATATTAAAGTCCTTACGGTACTTAGCATATGGCTAACGTGTCCTTAGCATTTACGGTACTTAGCACATGGCTAAAGTCCACAGACTATTACCATTAAAGATGATACTGATGTCGGCTCCAGTTTGTAATATGGAATGGTAAAATGCAACTGTTACGCGGGTAAAACGAGGACTTAAAATAATAATTGTTATTACTTAAATGTCACAATGTACGAAGGAGCCCCGCAATGATTCAAGCATTGTCGTGGCGGTGGGCCTTAGTAGCCTGGGGTGAACCCAAGCGAAGCCTTCAATTGGCTTCGCTTGGGTTCACCCTAGGCGAGAGGGATCTTTGCACTCCTCTTATAAGAAGAGGGGGCTAAAGAGCAGAAGGAGGAAGCGCTCCTGGGACCCCTCTTATAAAAAGAGGGAACCAAAGAGTTGCTCACGGGGCAAGGCGCTGTTGCTCACGGGGCAAGGGGCGAGGATGGAAACCTCACCCCATTGCACTGTCCCAAAGTTGGTGGGGTTGTCCCGTAATGGCTACGTAAATGCGTTGTTCTCCCCTCCAATGGGCCACCGGCCACTCACAAACCGCATGAAACGCGACAGTGAAGCTGTCTCGTTACGCCCGTTTCACGTGAGTGAGGGCTACCTGCCGTAACGTGCCGGCCCAATTCCGCTACAATACAATATGGCACTACCTCTTACTAAAACTAATAAGCACGCGTTGTTTCTCTTATACAACAAGTTTTAAGTGAATCAAGAATTGCAAAACGAGTCATCGCCGTGCCTCTTTCCGAATTCGGTACGTGTTACGTCACGTAGTTTATTATTAAAAAATCGTGTCATACGGATACGGGCAACGTATTATATAATTCAATTATTCTTTACATTGTAACCATGGAATTTAATTACTCACGTATTATTTATTTGTGTATAATTTGTAACACCGCGTCTTCAATCTGCCGTGCATGGTGTTGAGAGGTTTTGTAATACTTAAAGCAAGTTTCATACTGTTAAACAACTATTCATTTCTTAATTCTTAATTGCGTTCGCGTGACAGTTGCCATTACCTTAGTTCGTTTGTAATGAGACTTGTTCAAATATGTTTTGAAAAAATTCTATACCAGTGAAACCCTGTCTGGCTTAAATCCACCACATACGCACAGTTATTCGGGATTGGGTAGCAACCCAAGAAGTTCATTACAATAAAACAATTTTTTTCATCATAATTCATTCATTCGTTCCAAAAAACTTTACATCAACCATGCTTATGTGTGGCGGATGGACTACGCCACACAGTCCAAGGGGCTAGTTAAGGGGTGTCTTAGACACCCCACAACACGTCATCGTGTGACTGACAGGTATAACTGGCTCTCGTAGTGCGTGGCCTGCTTTGGGGAATTGGGCCGGTGCGAGGGTGAGGCATCTCTGGTTTAGACACCTAATACCGGCGCCTATATGCGTCGAGCTGGAGCCAAGCGACATTACGGTGGCTCAATAAGTCGGATGGGGCAAACCCAACGCAACGTCATCTTATTCGACGTGAAGACGATTACGCCAGCTGCATACACAAAAAAGCAGGACATCATAGTAACGTTCCGTAAAGGCGGAGTCTGCTAGAGAGAAAGCGTAACTAGTCGTCAATTTCACTCCATCGGGCAATGCGTAGACCGACCGGTTAGAGAGCCGCTATCACGTAAAACGATACGGTCCCTAAGCCGAGTTACAGACAACCAGCTTTTTGTGTGGATGTTTATGGGCATCGATAGTCGAATCGAAGGATTGTTTTTCACGGTTGCCCCCTGGTGAATTTTAGGAGAGTGAGCACTCTCCCATCTAATAAGGCCAATTAACTTCTGTACGATAAGGAATAATCAGATACGTCTATAACCACCGGCTACACACGAATTGCACGAAACGCGATAACATAGCCATCACTTATAGGGCGGTAGCATGTTAGCGAGAGGCACATAGGTCCCACTGTAGACATGGAACTATCCTTTACTATAGATGTATTTAGACATACAGTATAACTTCCTCACTATAACTAATGCGGACGTGTAACCCTTAGTCGCTACTGATTGGGACCGATGCGACCGGGCACATCCGTGCGACGTTGTCCATCCGGATGTCCGTGCGACTGGCTACATCCGTGTGACTCCCTACACTCCCGGATTCCGGACCTTCTGATGTTAACGAAGGCATTAATTTTCAACTCCACACTGTAGTTACGTGAAAATCGATTTATTTTGTAATCATTTTAAATAAAACTTTGAAAGTTATTTCGGATTGTAACAAATTAATTAAAACTTATTCCAAGGTGACTCTTATAAATAAGTACCTTTATATAATTCGAGATCATAATACATATTTATGCCAAATGTCTTCCTAATTTGTTCAGTCTTTCGCACTAACATACAGCATTGGTAGGACACCACAATTCACAACTATTTAACATTTGGATTTGGATAGTTACAAAAAAAATCAATGTCACGTTTTTTTTGGGCAATGCGTTAAGAAACCTTTCTAATTACAATTGCGATTTACATCATGTTTTTAAAACTGTTTATGATCATAAAGTGTAACTTGCTTGTTGTATTACATATATAAATATGTATAAGCAGTTAATTCCGTTTTAAATTATAATTATAATATTTCATTTAAGACGATACGGTTGGCTGTCTGCTCTATATGTCACAACAACTTACCACAATATTACTCTATAATGTCGTTGACCGGATATATGACATAATTGTTTACCGTTTAGGACACTGTAAAAACGTATCATGAATTTGTCGCGAATTTCTATCCGTCTAGCCAGAGGTCGACTGGGAAAGTACCTCTTGCACACATGATACCGGCGTTGTAATCATTTACGGTATCGCGCGTGTGGTTTTTGAGTAGTGGAGGAATGAAGGGCGTCAGCATAGTAATTATGCGGATGTTCATGGGAATAGGAAATATATATGAGCATAGGCATAGTCGTAAAAAAAGGCTCCGGATGCTCTTTTGCTCCACTATAGTTTAAAAATACTATCAGTTGATCGGGGTGCTCGTTTTCGATATGAAAATCAAAGTAAAATAGTTTTTACCTGATGTCGAAATTGACATGAATAAAAACAATGACACCAATCCCAGAAAGAAATTTATGTCATAATTTCTATAACATTTTTTAATGTTCGTGTGTCAGTCCGCGAAGTTACTTTTGATGTTGATGGTGCAATACACAGCGCGAGCTGGTAGCATTTCAACATCAAATGCTTATGCTGCCATTGTTTATAATTAATTGCTAGGGCTATGTAAAGGAGTTTGGACGCTGTAACTTCTATTAAGAGCTAGACGGCATTCTATTAAAAGCATTGGGGTGAAGGCAGACAGAGACTGCATAACAATGTAATGTGCCGATGTTAAGAGGCGCCGATGGTCACTAGATGGCTTCGATTGCTTGTTAGTGTATGGCATAAAAAGAGGGACCAGATTATCATGGTTGTCAGCAATTCTAGCACTGGCCATTAACTGGCCATTAACTACCTACAGACGGGTTTACGTGTTGGTGTTTTTTAAATTATAACAATACGATTAGAGACTAGCCGCCACTCGAATCATCAACTAGCATGGGTAATACTTAATCCAAGGGCGCTGCTGTTTGTACCCCTCTAATAAAAAGAGAGGATAAAAGATAAAACGGAGAGGAGTTTTGTACCCCTTTTATAAGAAAGAGCAAAGGAGGAAAAGGAGGAGGTGCTCTTGCCCCTGGGGCAAGGTGCGAGGATGGGAACCTCGCCTCATTGCACTGTCTATATGAGGTGGTATCTTTCCCTTAGGAAGTAACAAGCCCTCGAGGTGCCCTGATGTTTTGTAGTTCCGGGATTCCTCACAAATGGCGGCACTGATGGCACTCGCGGTGGTTTTTGTGAGTATTCGATACTGTGATATGCCGCGAGACCTACACGCCCCTGGTCCCCCACCCATGGCTGGTGGAGGCGCGTAAATGGGTTTCATCGCATCAACAAAAGAGTATGGAGAAAGGATAGGTAATACCAGTTTGGCAGCTTCTGCTATTCGGAACACAGGGATCTTATATTTCTCTGATACCTGTGACCCGGAACGGGTGGAAGCGAAATTTGTAATTCATCCGATATTTACATTCGCAATAGGCTTGTCATGATCACATTGAGACCGGTGAAGCCGGTCCTAAATAATCACCCTATTTGTACTCTGACACAAACGCACAACGATTAACAGTGTATGTAAGTGTGTGTGTTTTCGAGGCAGGGTGCGGACAGTGAAGGGACACATTGTGCAACGTTTAAGTCCAGGAGTCATTACGTGAGCACAGCTTTCTTACACGCCGACGAAAGTACCGCGTTGTTACGTTTATATTAAACGTGTGTTCATATTACATAACCGTACTCCATGACCGTTGTATTGATATCGATAATCGGAGTTGATCAATGTTAAAATGTTCACAATCATCGTCGAGATGACATCGTGGAAGCGGAGGACGCCTGTCATCAAAAGGGGGATGTTTTTTTGTGTCGCATACCTTGAGAAACGACTAAGGACGCTTGGTAGATGATCTTTATTTAAGCCAGAATGGCTACTAGAAGTGTACCGGAGCCACAGTGGGCAAACCTAGGTGTTCTAGCCTGGAGATAGCAGAAGTGTGTGTGTTACTGCATAACTTCCAGGGTCTATCGCCATGATACATTCCAGCTGAATGGATACGGTCTTGCCTCTAAAGTCAGGGTTATCGGACTGAACAACTCGGGGAGTACTAACATGGACGCAACACATGAGAATATCTTCTGTGCTAATCTACAGCACGACCAGAGATCTCATGTTCTTATAAGCCGGCGTGAATTTGTCTACATTTTTTATTTATAAGTGCAAACAAGAAGTGGGAGTTTTTTTATCTCCTATGCCCATATAGCACCGTTGTCAGTTCTGACAATTCAAATGTAATTCGGCAGTGGCATTACCTCTCCTTTTGTCCCAAATCCTATAACAATAAAAAAATACGTCCACCGCTTGAACCGTAAGACCTTTTCGAAAGAGGTTATTGGTGTGATCATGAGAGGTTCCCCGGTCCTCTTCCGGGTATCCCTCTCACATTCCTACAATCGGTTCTACAACCGACTTTCACTCAACCTCTCCATACGGCCCACTCTTATTATGCCTTTCTCTGCCACACTCACTGTACCAGTGTTACGTAAATTCACAACGATTCGTATGCATAAATATATAATCAATATCTATTAAAGCTTAGCGGTTTGTTAGGCAGTACGTGGAAAATATTTGAAAAGTAATTGGCTAGGGATATCTGGAAGCGACAATAGAACATATTTTTAAAACTTCTCTCTGTTTTGTCTTTGTATCGGGTGTCTGTTCTCTGTTTATTTATACCCCCTCCCATGGGCGACCAGCTCCTCACAAACCGCACTAAATGCATATCCATCATCTTTAAGACGGTAAACCGTTAACTAACTAACCGTTAAGTAACTAAACAGGACCATTTACAAAAATGCTTTTTCAGGCCAGCTCATTTACAGAGTTTTCTCTGTCTACAACGTGACATAGGTCACAATCCCTTCAAACTTGTCTTAGTAAATAATGTCTGCCTAGTGTTAGGCATGTTCAACCACAGTCGTAAGGTAGGAGACCCAGGTCGGACCAAAGTGTTATTGTGATTTTTCAATATCTACAACAACAGTCCGAAATCTGGAAGCTGGCCGTGTCACACCCCTGAGCATCAGAGAGCACGTTGAGCCTCCTCGGTCGGTCGGTCCTGCGCCTGATTTCTCTCCAGTCACCACCATATGACGACTGCCCTCAATAAGAAAGAATCTGTCGCGGCCGCATTTCTCTATATGAAAAAGAAATTTGATCGTGACTGGCACTGACCCTATCTACAAACTCGTCGCGTCCCATCTTCCCTTCAACCTCGTCAAGGTTATGCGCCCCTTCTTGACGTAGTACCACTTCTGCGTCCGAGTGGTCTGTTCCAAGTCGGACGTCTGCCCCATTTTAGCCGGAGTTCCCCAGGGCAGCTGCCTACCTAGCACTATTCAAGAAGTTTGTTGAGGACATCCCCAAAAGTGGAGCCTACGGGACAAGACAATCTCGCGGACCACTGCACTGGCGCAGCTCTCGCCTATGCTGTCCAGATTCTTGTCGCAGCCAACCAAGATCGCAATTTATAAATTTTATGTGCGCTCTCGTCAAATGTCATCTACCAGCAGATACCAATAGACGCCGTCTGCATGCCGTGCAGTCAAAAGTAATGCGCCACAATGTGGACGCGCCGCATGATGTCAGAAACGCCACCATCACCCGCGACACCAGGAAGGAGGAGTTCGGCGAATTGGTGACCAGGCTCTCCTTACAGCTGTTCTTCAAAGCTGACTCCTTATATCGTGACACGCTAAGGCAGATCGTTCCATAACACAGGTCTATTTATATATTCTATAGGCCGTCTTATTGCTGGACTGTTGGCACCAAGCCTTCATTCTCACTGTTTGCTTATGGTTCTCTCGCTTCCGCTCTCACTTGTGCTTTTATCATGCTTTCATCTTGATTTCATACTTCATCTCGCTTTCACCTCATATGTCACACCTTCCAGCCCCCGCCTGCGAACGTCGGCCGGAGTGAGCGATGGTTACCATGCGGCGCAGGTAATGCCTCCCATGCCACCCCATAATCTTCGCTTATATTTCGTTTAAGTGTGCTGTACTATATGTTTGTATGCTCGTCCTAGCCCCTTTCCGTCTAGCGATCGAGCAAGGATCTGCCGCTCTCTGAGAAGACCTAGTCGTCAGAGGCTCCGGTCGTGTCGGGTTGCCGTCCCATCGGAATATCTGTGTCTTGTGCCTCCGCTCACACTTGTACACTATAATATGTCCTGCACAAATGGCTTGGTCACTATGGAAAGGGCCACCGTGGCCGAACGACAACATTATTATTAAATAAATCGTAAAAGCCTTTTATATGGCCAGGATTTCCTAAGAAAAAACTGATGTACTTATAAATTCACAATTATTCATGTCCGTTTAAGTGGCTTTTTTGACACGGGGAAACGCGTTTACGCGCCTTCACTGGCCCTGGGTGGGTTTCAGTGGTGTGTGGGGCTCGCGGCACACCATATATTTTATTTTATCATTATAGTGCCGAATACCCACAAAAACTACCGCGAGTGCCATCAGTGCCGCCTTTGGTGAGTGCCCCGGTACAGAAAATCATCAGTGCGGCTTGTCAGCTCCCTAAAGGACTGACTCCACCTCCACAGATGTTGTCACGCAGTACAGAGTAACCACACCAACTTTGGGGCAGTGTAATGGGGCGAGGTTCCCATCTTCGCCTCTTGCCCTGTGCGCAATAATGCCGCCTTATTGTTTTTTCTCCTTTGTACCCTCTTCTTATAAGAGGGGTACAGAGAGCGCCTCTTCCTCCTGATCTTTAGTCCCTCTCTTCTGATAAGAAGGGTACAAAGAGCATACACCTCCTCGGTTCAATTAGCTTCGCCCAAGGTGTCTCGGATCACCCCAGGCTACTGAGCCCCACCGCCACGACAAGGACTGAACCATGGTGTGGATTTCCGTTTAAGTGCCTGCGTCACACCCATCATACCTTGCGCTATTATAGTATTTAACTTAAGGGTGATGCAACATCTGTAACATAATAATGGGACTCGACGCGGGAGCTTATTTGGCGTGCAAATGGTCAATGGTTAGATCATAAGGTCAGAAATCAACTTTATTCTACGATTCAGAACTCACGAAAATAATTAAGATTTCCTTGTACATTAAAATGTATCTAAGCGGAATTAATTATATCAAAGGTTGCCTGACGGTCGAAACTCGACCTCAAAAAAATATGTGATGTTGGTTTAATTAGAAATATAATAGTGGGGCTGGTTTATAAGCTTGCCGTGGGTCAGGTTGCTAACGGCCGTTTTATATCAATCAATTTGGATACTGGAGATTGCAACCTGGAACCTAGCAGGGCTGTAGGGTTTATCATAAATTTTTTGGGTTCTGTAGAAAGTAAGGTACCTTTATATAAGTAATTTCGTTCGTAGGTAGTTCCGTTTGTACGTCCGTCCGATGTTAATCTTAAAACTGTTGGTACCAGCAAGTTGTATATTGGAATGCGTATCGCGACACATATTTTATGGTACGTCCCATAAGAATAAAGTGGGGATGATAATTTTATTCGTCTTTCCCATAGTGTGAGGTATAGTTATGTAGGTCTCAAAAATATTAGAAGTGCGGGAAGACAATTTTTCGAATTAGTAAACCGTTCATGTCTTATGCAGCCTGAAAGTGCGTTTAGGTTAGAGCCAAGTGTCTCATCCTAGTGCGTACTAGTAACAGAACTGTTTCAAATGTCACGGCTTTAGTATGTTGCTATAGATATACAAGAAGGTTAAAAGGAAAACTGTTACACATAACTTGGATGAAATTCACGAGTCTACGAACTGTATTTTATTCGAAAATAACTTCTTCTGTGGAGCAAACAAGTCCCAAAAACAAATTAAGACTTTCCATACGAAATCATCTAATCAGCTGAGGATTAGAGCATGGTACGGAGCTTGGCAGTTGTTGAAATTTCGAGAACTTTGAAACAGAGAAGTAGTCTCGAAGTAAATAATAGCTACAACATTTTATTCAGAACAATGTATCTGTAGTCAACAATTTTCGCCTAGGAAAATGCAAGTTTTACTTAAAAAGGTTGTATTGCTATTGGAAAACATACAGGCGCCTTGTAAAATATATATCTTTAGATTTGCAGAGAGTAATAACTGCCTTCAATGGTGTTTGTCTATGCGATACCAGACCAGCTGATATCCAGGGAGAGGAGTGCTAGGAAGAATGGGAAATGTTCAAATTATAAGTAAATATAGAGTTAAAGGTAGGTCGTGAAGCACAATTTCTAGCCATATCAAGCTTTAGCTCTATGAGGACCGATCTGCTGTATATATTAGCTGTATATGTATTAGCTTTTCAGCAATACCTATATAATTGGTATTATATCGTCAGATTAGATATAATACATATTTCCAATAGAGAGATATTGGCTGGAAATATTCTGAAAACCGCCAAACTGAAGCCGCATTCGCGCTAGGCCCTGGAATTTTTTATTGCTTAGTGGGCAAACGAGTAGTTGGAGCCGACTTTAAATGCCTACCGACGCATATTAATATCTCGTGAATTGTTTATGTCTCTACACATAAGTTCGAAGGTTTTGTAGTAAATTTTAAATTAAAGTGCCTGCATGAAATAAATAGATACCATTAATATGATAGATACACAATAATAACGACAGGAGATTAGTTTTTACCTTTCTGTATTATTGCAATCAATCAATCAGACCTTCTCGTTCAAGGCCCCGGCCATGATAGGACTCCATGAGACAATCATTCCTGTTAGCGCCGAATTGGGATATCACGCGCAAGATCCGGGTAACTATTATATCGGGATGCATTTTTCCTATCTGCAGGAGAGTCGGGAGAGGTGAGTTCTATGGACTTGACGTAACATGAGCTACTGTGTATTCAACAACTTATGGGTAAGGTATAAGGTCCATCGTAAAGATTATATAACTGAAGCTGGCTGTGCCCCGTGCTTCCTCCCGCCTGAAATCTTTCAACTATTTAATTTTTCGGGATATTCAATGTCGTAATTTATCCATGCAACAAATGTAATCCGAATAACGTGGGGTAGTAACAAGCTTTTGTCTGAAAAATACAAATCTTACTTCAATTTTTTAAACAATTGGGGGCGTACTAATAATCGAAGCCTTTACACGACAACCCTCACCCACAGACATTAGACATCGGCGTAATTGTAATGCAGATGCGTTGCCTTCTTTTGTTTCTTTCTTCCATCCCATCCAAAGGGCCATTTATACTATTGAGTCCTACTGGATGTCCTTAGTATTATTGTGTACGCGGTGTAGACTTACAAATCACAAGTAGAAATGATGTCAATAATTTTGGATTCCGTCCAGTTCCTTCAGAAGCAGGCCAGTCTAGTTGAATCACCTGTAAACCTCAAGAGACGAAAGAAACGCAACTGAGTCTTTGTTATCTGAAAGGGAGTTTTCCTTTCTCGTGCTACAATTTATATCGTTGATGCGTTACCTTCCTTCACCTGTACCACAATGGGCCCCCAGCTGCTCACAAACCATACGAAATGTAATTGCGATTACTCTACAGCGGTGGAATGAGAGCGAGAGGTGTCTCCTCGGTGGGCCCAATTCCGCTGCAATGCAGCATGGCACAACCTCATACACACATGTAGATGTTGTAACGAAGCATTTAGATTTAATAATAATATAATATGATATCTGTGGACTTATCAAACTACGTCAGCCTAGTCCTATCATTACGACTTGTGTTACAGGTACTAGACAACGGTAATATATTTCATATATATTTTAAATATATTTAAGAAATCTTATGTATTTAAGATTTTTATTATAGAAATACATATGATAAATATATAAAAAAACCATGACTTAGGCGGGATTCGAACCCGCGACCTCTGGCGGAACACGCGTACCGACCGCCACGTTACCACCTGAGCCAGCCGGTCGTCAGAATGTCAGTAATGGGCAGGCGCGATCATGTCTCTCTCCCACACGGTACGGTTTGGTGGAGTGTTACCTTTGGAGGGGAAGGCGGAAGGAGGGGGGAGGGCAACATGTCCTTCATAACCTATAAACCTATTTTTACGGATTTTATCGCGGTTTATTATTCAACTAGCACGACGTTTCAGAAGTGACTCCACCCGTAACCATGGTCGCTGTAAAGTTTGTGAAACGTTTAAGAAATTAAATATACCGCGATAAAATCCGTAAGAGTATTTTATTATAGATAGTAACATGCGCGTAAACTTAAGACATCTGTATGCAGATGTTTATGGTCGTCGGTATACACCAGAAGGAGACTGTGTGTGTGTTGTCAAAACGCTTACTATGAAAACAGCAGTGTAACCACCATAGTCTACGAATGAGCTGTCCTTAGGAGTTCTTTTTATTGCAGGCGTTAACGAGGAGTTGGAAGAAATTATCTTATACTCATGGCCAGATATTGTAGTATAGGGGAATGGTTACAGAAGTCATAATACTTCAGTAGTTACCTTTTATCACACACTAGCTGCGCTCCACCGATTCATTCGTGTCATTCATATAAAATTTCCTCCGCACTGCTCCAATTTCAACTCTCAGACGCAATATCCATAATTCTATTTTAGCAGATCCCTAGACCTTATAAGCCTTTTAATTAATCCGTTACTTTTGATGCTGTAGGGCTATAACTTTATTTTCGGGCTACTGTTTATAAATAAATAAGCACATATTTCAGCTTGTATTCAAAGTGATGAAATGGGGATTGTAGTTTTTTCCGGAATGCTTCTTCCGTCATATTGACCTTAAGTGTGTTGAAAATTTAGTATTGAGCTACTATTTGAAATGCCAAACTATCTCAGAGTTTTTGTAAATTCAATCCCTCTTGAGATGAAAATTAATTTTAAAGATTATCTTATGACTACTTAGCTCATTTCACGACTTAGTATTAATGTAATATTGATATTTATTATATTCTGGCAAAGTTAAATATAAGTATTAACTTTTTATTTTGGTAACACTTCTGTTAGTATTTACACAAACCTGAGTTTTTTAGTTATCCCAGAGCCATCAGCACAAGAATCTTAGGGTTTAAATATCAATAACGTTAAAATATATTTTATTCGATACTTACACAACAAACTCAACTAATATTTATCATAAAATGCATGATTCAGATCTATTTACACCTGCGTGATTACTACGGATAAATAAGTCAAGAATTTAAATAGTTATCTCACTGGCAACACGACAAAACATAGAACTAATTGATCACGCACTATTCATCTGAAACTAAAAATACGTTAGATTTTATCTCCATATTTTAATTTACCCCGCTCTGTACTTGAGTCCTGGTCATGAGGTCGTGATCGTTCTGTATGACCAGATGCATACCTAAACTCATTAGTAACAACATGTGTATCTTTGCTGGCATACCTAGAGTTTTCTTTTACTGACTCCATTGTATTCGAGTTTTTATTTGTATCTTTTGGCCTTGGTTTAATTTCTATAACGTAATTCGTCGATCCTGATGCACTCTCAGGATCCTGGGCTGAATATTGAGATCCGTTTGGTATGGTGGCCACTGATGGCGTGAACGGAGTGGTAGATGATATTGGCGCTTCTACATATTCAAAATTGTCATTGGAGGCTTCTGGAACGGCTAATGTATCCTGAAAGGCTTTTGCAGCCATTTCTGAATAGTATTGATGAATAGGCGATGATGGTTTTAATATGTCTATGTTTGTCTGTGATGGATCTTCGAATTGATCAATATTATCTAACGCGGTGGGCTCCGGGTCGATTTCATCACGAACGTTATTCAGGTGGTCTACAAATGAAATATGGTCTTGACTACCAAAACTAATATTTTGCGTCGAAACCGATTTTTTCTTTCCTCTTTTTCCCTTTGTTTCATATTCTAGGTCGCTTTTGTCTTCCGACGTGTAGAGGCTCGATGGTGAAGCATATGAATCATAATCGAAATTATTTGAATAGCTGTTTTTATAATTACCAAAAGAGTCCTTGTGTTTACCTAAACTTCCTCCATTAGAACCCGATCCAACATAGCTGTTTGGCTTATAATCATGGACCACAGTAGATGAAACTGAAAATGGGGCAGGAGGATTGGACTGTTGACCTCGATGGTCATTACTCGTTTTCCCGTAAAATCCTCCGAATGCATTACGGGCTTTAGTTCTTTTGTCTCTATATTCTAAATCTGGAATGGGCCTGAAATTGCTAAGATCTATATCATCACCCGTATCATAATTATTTATATTTATTTTATTTTTTGGTGGCTTTTTTAATTTACTGGCTGGATTGTAAATACTTTCGTAATACGACAAATCCACAGGTTTTGCAGGCTTTTTGGCTCTCTTTGAGTTTTTGATTTTGGGTCGGCCCGAAGTTCCACTTACGCGTAATCCCTGAGTATTATATGAGATTTTAGGCGGTGCTTCAAATGATTCCTTGCTTATTTCCGCATCCGGTGGTATTTCACCGTGGTCGTGGAATATATGATCGTGGGTTACCTCACGAGGGTTGTACGCCGCATATTCAAAAGGTGAAGGGTTACCGAGTGGGGTACCCGATATCGCTGCAAAAGGGTTAGCTGACACTGCTACTAATGTATGTCCGTTTTTAAGAGGTATGATTTGTTGAGCTCCAGCGATTGCTGACATTCCAGTAAGAGGATCGACGCCAAAAACATTTGCGACTTTATGGCCATCATTATATTGCATCTTATGAATATGTTCTTCACTATAGGTATGAATGTGTTCTGTGTCACCATCAATAATTTTCTCGATACGTGGAGGCTTTCTTGTTTTCTTTATCGTGCCCGAACCACCGATGTCAGAGTAAAATTGTTCATGGAAAGTAGATACGGGAAGTTCTCCTTCAATTGGCGCTGGTTGGGGTTTGCGGCTAGGAACGCGTTTTGCCTTTATATTGTGCACTGTCTTTTTTCTTGGAGGTTCGTTTATTTTTATAATTTTCATCTTTTTGGGGCGGCTGGGAGGAGGGGACCCAGAATGTGATGAGAAGGCTGTTGGTACATAACCATCTTCATTTTCTGGGGAAACAGCGTCATATTCTTCTTCTTCAATTTCGGTATTTGTCGGTCCGTAGTAGCCACGGGTGTGATAAAGGGGCAAAAGTTGAGCCGCGGCTGCGGAGACACCAGGCAACCTAGCCTGGCTCTCATCGTACAATTCTACCGAGTTGAGTGGCACGATGGCTGGCATCGCGATGTTCGGCACAGAAACTGATCCCTCAGCGCTTGGCAAAAACGCCGGAGCATACTGAGGGTTCGCAGCGTGGTTCGTTATGTAAATCTTCTTATGGTGGTGTATATGCTTTACCTTCTGTGGTAGATGTATGCGAATTTTTTTCCTGCAACAAAAATGGGATTGTAATCTGATGGCGAAGAAAATTGCATCTGGGTGATTAATATTCTATTCTATTTTAATCATAGATTCGAAAATTTATCAAAGATTACCCATTATAGTCTTATTTATATAATAGTCAATAGATAACTACTTAATTAGGAATTGTATTACATTTATCTCGTGTCTTATTTACCCATTAAAAGTGTACATTAGGGCTAATAAACCACTTGCAAAGCTATAATCATAAATCAATTTGTATCAACAAAGTCTTCGGCAAAAAGAAACTATTATGCAATCACTACACCTACAAGGCACACACAATTCGCATGAATTTTAATTAAAACGCAGTTCCTCGAGTCAATGGCACGCGTGTATACAGCACTTTCCCTGGCGACGTCGCCGCCTTGTCCGATACACTTAAACACTACAATAATATAACGATCTAATAACAATATTGTAATTTAATTGGACTGTACTTTCTTAGTAATCCATTAGTAAACGTCAAATAAAACATTTTCGCAATGCAATTTCTGCTAAATACTACAATGTCGCTGGCCGCTTCTTTATAGTTGTCAAGGTCATACAATAAAATTCGCCTGAAACTATTTAAATACATTTTAAAAAGTATCTGAGTATAACATTTTATATATTTTTTAGTTATAACGATTAATAATAATTTATAACGATTAATTGCATCCATTTGGCAAACACTCCGTACTTAATACAATTTCCTATTTAGACAGAATAAAGTACACTAAAAATTTACTCGCCTTACTTCAAGCACTTGAAATTGACATGCAACTCATAGTTTTCAATAATGTTTCAAGATTTCAGGAAAGATCTGTGTTACCGATAAGTGAGGAAGGCCAATTGTATAGAGGGGAAGAAATTAGAAAAAGATAATAAAATAACTTACTTTGGTCCATCTGCCTTAGTCGTTATGGAAGCAACAGCCACAAGAAGAGCGAACTGAATAAAAAAAAAGTTATTATTAATAAAGGAATAATTAATCATTCATCATCATAGAAATTGCTAGCGGCACTACACATAATTTGTTAAACATACACTTAGTCTCGCCATAAATATGTTACAATAAAAAATAAAAAATATTAGATTTGAATTACAATAACCTGTAATTTTATATGATTGTTCATTGTGTTTTCTCATTTTGCGCCAATACTTTGCACAACATATTGCGATATTAAAATGGAGTGGGGTGAGAAAAAGAACAGAATCGCTGTGATTGCATTACACAAAGTAGGTGGAGCCAAATGCAATTTTTATAACTCCATACGCTTGGTGTTAGTCAAATGTTTGTGTACCGGAGACTATTAGTAGGTACAATGAGACTTGCTCCGTTTGTGACAGAGAACATCTGGTGAACATCTGGCCGTCCACGTAGTGTTCGTATGAAAAAGGAGGTGAAAATAGTAAGGGGAAGAATTCTAAGAAATCCTGTCCGAAAGCAAAAGAGTATATAGCAGGAAATTAAGATAGCACCTAGGACCATGTCGCGTATTTTAAGAGATGAATTAGAACTTGCAGCTATAATGAATTCACTGGTCACTTTTTAACTGATAAATTAAAGATGAAAGTGTGGTAAAATTGATACAACCACAGAAGCCATACGCAAAGGAAGGTCACAGAAAAATTTTGTTTACTCATTAGAATTTTTTTACAACTGACCAACCTTTTTAGCAAACAAAATGACCGTATTTATGCTCAAAGCTCTGAGAATGCTTCCCAATTAGTCGGCAGAGTATAACGTGGGCATTAGCCGACTTATCGAAACATCGGCACAAGTGTAACAAGAACCCATTCTCGAGAAGACAATTAAGCCCCTCAATGACACCATGTTCAACAACCAAGTATGGTCCTCCCAACAGGACTCCGGGAACAAATCGTTTAGGTCCACTCAATCTTGTTGAAACGAACGTTCAGGACTTGATCAGAGCTAAGGCTATCCTTCATCTAGTCCCGACCTTAATGCGCTGGGTTATGTTTATCGTCAGTTTTAGAGAGTACAGCCTGCTCTGAACGCCATGTTATAAAACAATCCATACCATTGGTAGTGAACAATTTCCTCATGGAAAGAGAGCGCGCTTCTATTAATAACCTCAACGTTTATTTTTTATTAGGACTGTATTCCAATTTCCAATGGTGACCACTTCGAATAATCTTTTTATATTTTCAATTGTTTCATACTTGTGTATTAAATTAACAACATCGCAAAAGTAATAAATGATTTTTGTTAAATTTTTTTTTCTTTCTTTTGTTACAATATTCATGGTAGGTACAAACACCTTAATGGCTTAACTACGAAACAGACGATTTTCAGTATTTTCTGATCAACGATATGGACAGCATTTGCTAAGAGATACTGAAGCAACGCCCCTAATGTTAACGTTCAGAATAGCCTACCTCATTTTGACTAAGTCAAATATGCTTTCAAAAGGTCTACGGCGATATATACGCTTTAGCACGACTTGTCCCGATATCCTAAATAATGAATGCTAGAACTTTTTCCGAGTCGTAAGTAAAATGTTGATGTTAATTTATGATAGTGTTGTAATTGCTACTAAACTAGAATTCTTGATCGTGACAGTTGCGTGGGTTAGATCAAATCTTAGAGCAGTTGTAAGGCGCTGTCAGCGTTGCAGTCCACCGAGCGAGAAACCGTTGGTTACGGCTGGTGGAATCTTAGAGCAGTTGTAAGGCGCTGTCAGCGTTGCAGTCCACCGAGCGAGAAACCGTTGGTTACGGCTGGTGGGTTTTTTTTGTAGAGGTCATGATCCTCAGCACCAAGAGGAGATTTGGAAATATATTGTTTTTTTATATATCATTTATTTGTTACCGACCAGACTCCATTGGAGTTGCTATTCATACAAGTGACGAAAATTTTAATAAATAATAGAAAAACTAGTCATTTGGAACGAAGTAGAAAAAGAAGGGCAACGCATCTTTAATGACAATGCGGTTGTGTATGGGTGTAAGTCTTTTTTATTATGTATTTTTTTCAACAGGAAATACATTTTCTTCAGGTTTATGCCTTGGAAACTGATAGAACCATGCTATCTACAAAAAGAAAGTGCGTAAGAAAATCTGCAATTTTGACCCCAAAATACTTATATATGTACGAATATACCAATATTGGAAATAGCTCTAGATCTCACCACAAAGCCTCTCTTTCGACTAGTAACTATACGATCTCATCGTTGTATTATCAGTTTAGTTATTTAAGATGATTCCTAAGTAACGATTTGTCTTAAATCGTTACAGACTTTTTTAGATACCGCGCGCGAGGTGCCCTCGACATCAGAGCCGTGGGATGAAGGACCCAGCGGACTCTCTCGCCATGATCATAACAGATAATTTAGGTATTGCAAACCTTCTCATTTCAGGATACATCTGTCTCATCTGCGGGAGAGCGAGGGATCGGAACCATTTTTTGATCCTCCAGGGGGATGGAGGGGGCTTGTTTCGTTGCCCAAGGTAGCAATCTGATGAAGCTGTCCTTTGAAACGAATAGAACTTCGCTCCAACGGCATATAAGTTCAGGTCCGAAAAAAAGTTATTTAGTAGATCAAACGAAGAATGAAAAAATATATATACAATCGAACATAACAACAGGGTAACGCATTACATGTTACATATTATCTTTATCCACGACACCACAACTTAAACGGCATCGTGCGCGCGCCGTCCCACTAGTGTGGGGAGGGGGACCGTTTCCCCCTTTTCGGTCCAAACAATAATCACCATATGGTAACGCCCACAATAAAAATCCGGTTTGTCTCTTCCCATCTGCGGGAAAAGAGGAGGGTCAGTCCCCCTATCGTCTCCCTAAACCTGAAGACACAAAAGTCCTTCGTAGTCATTCGAACTGTTAAGGCTGGACGAGCGCCGCCAATCAGTAGTAGGTCTCTCCGAAAAAAATATACGTGTTACATACGTCAGTATACACATCTAACTAGATCTTATGGTGTAATCCCAAGGAGGCTGTCGTAGCTGACACGGACAATTTTTAATCAACTATTACTGAACATTTGTAAATACGGAACCCTAAATAAAATTATTCTCGCCATTTTTAATATTGGCATACATTTGTACAAGTATATTGAGTATACTTCCATAGACTACGAAACGAATAATAGAATAGAAAGGAGGAAGCGACAACAGAAAAGCAATATAGTAAGAGGCTTGGGAATTTCCATATGGAGAATATGAAATTCTTTGTATGTTAGACTGGATTTAACTGTACGTCTAGGTCTAGGCTTCGATGGAAGCATAAAAATGATTCGATATTTGCAATACTTTGCTGTTTACAAAGAAGTTTGTTGTATTAAGTACTTTTATTATAATTTTGTACAATATTTATTCGTGTTTATTAGAATTTTATGAATGTATTAATTATTTCAAGCGTTATTATTTGAAGATAGCACAAAATTGTGATATTATTATATATTTTTTTATGATAAAGATATTAAGTTAAAGCATATATAAAGTTAAGTTAATCCATGGCTTTGAAGGGTTCCATTGTAATAAAATAATTAATCCTTATAGCTATTTTATTACAATGGAACAATGATAGAACTATAGAACAAAACATACCATTTAATGAGAAAGGGATCGGATTCTAAGAATCATGTGAAAGTACAAAAAATATTTGACTATCTTCAATTTAATATAGAATAAAAGCCATTCAATTGCTCCAATTAAAAAGCCGTAAATTTTGGATGCAAAAGTTTTCAAGTTTTGTTCAATTGTTCAAAACATACTTAAGGATATAGATTGAAAGGAAAACGCTTGCGATCTTATCTATTTCAATGACATCCGCATAATCCATTGCACGTATCACGTTATCACATCACATCACTATCACTAATCACATATCACTAAGTATTACCAATTTCAACCATTCCATTGCCCGCTGTTGTCTGGCACGGGACTCGTGTTGTGTGTGTCGGGAGTGTCAGCTCCTCAGGCCTGCGGTCTGGTGTGATAGGCGTCCGCGGTTCGCGAACACATTTATAACATTCTTTTTCACGCCTGAAAGAATCAGGTGTGCTGTGTGCGTACGCTGCCAAGTGCTGAGAATGATAATTGCAGACTTAGGTAATACAAATAAGAAGGATAGAGTAATGCAAACGTCTCCTATTGAGACGATATTGCCGTTTTTTATAGCGTAGAAGGAGAAACATGTTAGTAAGAGGTAGTGCCATGCTGTGTTGCAGCGGCATTGGGCTGGCACGACAGGGAGGTACCTCGCCCTCACATGAAACTGGCCTAAAGCGACATCATCGCTAGTAGCCACTGGACGGGAGGAGCAAACCAAGAAACTCACTTGCAGAACTATTATGAGAATATTTATGGTCGTCGGTAACATAGGGCTCCGACTGTTCGATACATTATAATATAAAAAAACAAACGAGCAATTGTGATTGCTCGTTTGTTATTTCTCGATGGCTATCGACGATTATAAATGAAGACAGAGAGAAATGGATTACATGGGAAGTGACCTAGACTCAGCATTGGATGGTAAACGGTACCATAAAACTACCGCATACACACATGCCTTTCAGCCCATTACCCTAATGGGCCACGGCCAGCTGAAACACAGCCCTCATATTAAATGAGAGGATCAGACGAAGAAGGACGAATTGCATTTATCTCTCGTCCAACTATGAGTTTTGTCCGAGTATCAGGTGATTTGATACAAATAGTAAGTTTTAAGTCATACGACTTACCCAGTCATTTGAATAGACATTACAATTATTATTGAACAAGCAAAAATATAATCATGGAATAAGCTTGCAACATTTATGTAATTTCGAACTATTGTTTCGCAGTTCAGTCAGTAAGCTATGTAGGTACAAACAAGCTTAGAACATTAAAGTGCATGACAATATTTTAAAGTAATCAACAAAAAGGAAGTGAGCGACGCATCGGCATATTAATTATTCGGGCGCAGAAGAACCCCATATTGTATTGGATCGTAAAATACCGACAGCCGCCAGCGTTGGTTCCACATCGAAGTCGTGCCCGGTAGGAAATTGCACTTGAAACGCACAGTTGTAGGATTTCGGACATCAAGGTGACGGTGGAACTTAGAGTTCTGCCGTGATGTCCGCTGAATTCGGCTGCTGGTATTATTAATCCGAACAACTCTTCGGAACACTATCCGTTGTAGATGCGGTAGAAGATGTAGAGCGAGCCAACATCTCTTCGTAATGCCAAAGGATCAATCTGCACGGAATCAACCTGGTCGTCAACGATTCAAGTTGCTCTACCTTGAATACGGTTAAATGGGGCGAGTTGATAGTTGGGGGCACTAGCCCAAAGGTGAGAGCAGTACACCGTGTGCGGTCTGATCTGCGCCTTGTATAATTGCAGCCGATGATGTTGTGATGATGATGTGCGTGAAGTACTGCTTCGCCCTATTGAGCACACCCTGCTTCTTGGAGGCTAATTTAGCCTGTGCCTCCAAATGACCGCGGAATTGAACGATGGTCGATATGTCGACTCCAAGAATGCCTATACCACCATTAGCGGGGTGTTCTCGCAGCGAGGAGATACGGAGAGGGGGTTTTTTTGCGATAAACGCGCAAAGCTGTGTCTTTTTGGGGTTAAATTGTGTCGGCAAAATTTTGTCGGCCCCATTCCGAGACTTTCGTCAATAAAGACTCGACTTCAGACACAATTTGGTTCTGATACTTGGTGATGTTTTCCCGGGAATTATTGAAATGTTCATTCATACCGTGACGCTTATATCTAAACAACCACTACTACTGTCTGTCTGTTTGTCGTTGTGTTTGTTGGTAATCTCTGAAGTGGTTAGACTGACTATAACGAGAGATGGAAGAGAAGGAAAGTGATATGGAAATATTGGGGAGCCTATAGAACAAGACATAGGAGATATTTTATTTCTAAAATAGTCAATAGTTTCATGACAAAATGCATTTTTTTTATAATATTATTTCCTCCCTGCAAAAAAAACCTCTAGATAAATAAAAGGAATGTTGGTGAGTGTTGCCATATAGATCGGACTTAGTTGCATGGATGGCTCCCTCGGGGCTTTTCGCTGATGAAGCCGCGCGGAGCACAGCTGGTAAATAAACAAACACAGATCGTAACTTTACATCCGAACATCAGCATTCTAAATGAAGTGCAACTCCTTGAGTAAACAGAACCAGCATAACGGTTAAACATTGTAACACCGATTGGCTCAGTTGGTAACGTGTTATTCGTGTAGCGTGTTACGCTAACGGTTGCCGAGTTCGAGTCCCGCCCAGGTTTTATCTGTACATGTGTGCTATGTGTATAATATGTATTTCTGTAAAAATAAAAACAAACACAACAAAGGATGGGAAGCTCACCCCATTGCACTGTCCCAAAGCAGGTGGGGTCATCCTGTAGAGCGTGACAACCCCATCTGTGGAGGTGGAGTCGGTTCGTTAGGAGCTGACTAGCCATCGAGGTGCCCTGATGATTTGTTTTTCCGGGGCATCTCACTAAAGGCGGCATTAATGGCACTCGCGGTGGTTTTCGTGGGCATTCGGCGTTATAATGTGCTGCGAGCCCCACACGCCACTGGACCCCACCTAGGGCCAGTGAAGGCGCTTAAATGCCTTGTAAACCCACAGCATGTAAAACCAGAGCTTATGCAAAGGTTCATTCCATCCTTTGAAACAGGAATATTCAATATTTGCTGTAACTGCTAATGTGACATGGAGTATAGGGTACAATCGGGGCCATAAATCATAATTTCTAATGTTAATAATATTTTAAAGCAATTACTTAGATCGAAGTTCTCAAATGTTTTACTTTTTCACGCAAAACAAATCTTTGCGGGAAGTCCCCTCGCTCCTCGGCGACAGTAAATATCCTTTGTGAGGATGTTATATCACGCAAGGTAATTGCGGAGCTGTTCCAACAGGAAGCGGTGGATGCCGACCAACATACAGCGTCTTCTGCCATGAAATAATTTCGCAGTCGTCTACGATGGGATACCTGACACCAGCTTATCCGATTCCAATTGAGGCTTAGATGTCGTCAGGGTCGGCCTCGGTACAAGCGTCTCTGTTGATGTCCGGCCAGTCACCGGGGTGTACTATTGCTGATAGATCCGGGATACCCCACCCAGGCGGCCAAGATGTCTTGTAGTAGTTTTCATTCGGGCCGGTTGGGATTATATAAGAGCAAACGAGAGAATCGAAACCTTCATACAACTACCGACGCCCATGAACATCCGCGTAATTACTATGCCGT
>JAFELO010001888.1:97599-117493 GCA_017140195.1 Eumaeus atala
CACTTCCGTTACATAGGAGGATGTAGTGTCATGCACTATACACGGCACTACCTCCTCCTATGTAGCATGGCACTATCTCTTCCTGAGTGTATATAATCCAAACTATCATTTTCCTTTTGCTTTTCATCCCAGTCTCTCGTCATCCCATTCTGTGCTCCTCACACCTGGCTGTGCTGATAACAATGAATGAATACCAACCTAAGTACCTGCTGTCTTTGATTTGCTTTTCTTTTTTCCATTCTATACAAGTATATTTATCACTGCGACTCACATATCGCACGAACCTCCCTTGTCATTTCGGCCGAGTTCCGCTGCAATGAGCATGGCCCTACCTCCTTACTAAAGTGAATGGTGCGAATTCGCAAAGAAAGCAAAACAAATATTACAAGTCTAAACCAGTTTACATATATTTTTGTTCTAGTCATTGTTGAGTAAACAAGTGATCAATTACCTATAAATAGATTCATAAATGTAACTAAGAACGTTAGCTTTTGAGGAGCATTAATGCTTGTTATGTGTCTGGCGAGGGAGAGATCTGTTTGGTTGCTGAGGGAACAGAGGGGGGTGTCTAATCCTCGCTGGTATCGAGCATGTATAAATTGATACTAAATGATGAAATAAAATACATGTTGTTGTGAATGTTTATTTTCAAGTTGCTGTGTCCCACTTGCAAAAAAATCTTTCTCAAGGGAACCATTCATTTTTTCTGGATATAGTTTTTATATTTTTTGTAATTGTAATCTATATCTTTGCGAAATTTTATCCAAATGTGTTTAGTAGGTTTTGAGAGAAAGGATAATAAACGTACATCTTGTCTTCTATCTACAACAACTTATATTACCTCCCAACTTTCGCGTAACTCCCTCACTTTCTATCTTCACTAACTTAGACGAACTCCCTCTCAATTTTTGTTGGTTTCCTTTTCGTAATACTCTCGCCACACATACACCAGTTTACTCCTCAAGACATACGTGGGTAAAAATGTATTGCTTTAATGAATAAAGAGTTTGTTCCATGACACATAACATTGTTACTAGACACTTATCTACTTAGCCAATGTTAGTTATTACTACTTCTACTAGGTCTGACCAACTATGGATAGCCAATTTATTTTGTAATTTTCTATTTTTAGTTATACTATTTTGTGTACCTGCACCGTCCGCATTTACATTCTTATTACACACTAGCAGTCCATCTCAGCTATGAACAGATATTTCACGAAATATGGCAAAAAAATATTGATTTACAAAAATATATAAATTTCGATTTTTAATTTCGCCCCAGTAAACATTACATGTTTCAATTAAACTCATGACAGAACAACGTCTGTCGAAACAGCTCGTTGTCAGTAATCTCTAGAGCAAAATAAAGATTTACTTTCATATTTATTTCACATTTTGGTTACATTATCCTAGGTTTCACAATGATGAAAACGTTTCAGAAAATGTTATATAGCCTATGTCATCACTGGAAATATAAGAGATTCTAATTGTAAAAGAATTTTTCAAATTGGTCCAATAGTTCCACATCTTATTCAATATAACATTAGTTTGGATATAGACCACGGTCATTTCCCTCCTCAGTAATATCAAATAATTTTAGGTCGTGATAAATTTATGCGTTTGCCTGTACTCGACAAACAAAGCTTCAGCAAACTTGTATGGGAGCTTCATAGCTCACTGAAACCGATATATGTTTTTGGTTGGTCGCACCGGGACTAGGAATCCCTCTCTCAATCGTGATGAGAGAACTTTGAAGCGGTACAACTAGATCGTTATAAATTCTAGTTTAGTTTGACTGTGACAAAGCGTTTTGTTTGTTACCTCTTGATAAGATGGAATGAGAGAGCTCACAGTAGAATTTATTCGAAAAATTATAATTAGAATAGAATTGATTTTTTTATGAAGAAGGGGCAAAAGAGACGATTGGGTAGTGACTACCGACCCCCATAGACATTTGTAAAAATAGGCGCCTGCAGACACGTTGCCGGCCTTTAAGTGATATAGGTCTGCTCTTTTCTTGAAGACCTCTAAGTCGTATCGGAAATAGCAGCAGGGAGGCAGCTGGTTCCACAATACAGTTGTACGCGGTAAAAAGTGGCGTTAAAGCCGCATTGTTGTGGATTTACGGACAACAAGGTGATGGGCGTGGAACATAGAGTTCTGTCGCGATGTCCAAAGATGGAAATCTGCTGCTGGTATCAAGCCGAATAATTCCTCGGAACACTCCTTATAGAAAATACGGTAAAAGACGCACAGTGAAAGGACATCTCTTCATCCCTTCGTAGGACCACAGAATGGAGCTGTCATGGTCGAATCCAGGAATGTGGATGTTCATGGGCGACGGTAGTCGTAGAAAGGCTCCGATTTCTCGTTTGCCCTCTATTCTTTAAAAAAATCCAATTAATGTACAAATTGAGCTTAATGGCCAAGAGTGGCAGCAAAGACAGATCCACAAATTAATTTCTACCTAAAATACTTCTGTATTCGTACAATTAAGTTTATTAAATTGAATCATCCTTGCCCCTTCCTCAGAGCACAAAAACGCCTCCTCCTCCTGCTCTTTTGTCCCCTCGTCTTATAAGAGGGGTTCAAAGAACAGCCCCCCTGGGTTCATATGGCTTCGCCAAGCTGTCTCAGGTGACCGAGAGATACCTCGTGGTCAGCTGCAATGCAGCATGGTTTTTTACTAAAGAGTACTACGACACAAGTTGTCTCCTAATACATCATTAAGAGACAAATTTAATTAAATTGAGATGGTCTTGGCTAACCGAATCAACAATCAATTTAATTAAATTGGGATGCTCTTGGCTAACCGAATCAACAATCAATTTAATTAAATTGAAGAGCACTGTAGCCTAAGGATACAGGAGTTTATCTTAGTTGATACTCAGATACATGGACAAGCCATTAGTTACTGAATACATAGACAAGCCTTTAGTTACTGAATACATAGACAAGCCATTAGTTACTGAATACATAGACAAGCCATTAGTTACTGAATACATAGACAAGCCATTAGTTACTGAATACATAGACAAGCCATTAGTTACTGAATAGACAAGCCATTAGTTACTGAATACATAGACAAGCCATTAGTTACTGAATACATAGACGAGCCATTAGTTACTGAATACATAGACAAGCCATTAGTTACTGAATACATAGACAAGCCTTTAGTTACTGAATACATAGACAAGCCATTAGTTACTGAATACATAGACAAGCCATTAGTTACTGAATACATAGACAAGCCATTAGTTACTGAATACATTATTATCAATCGGTTGGGGTCGCTAACAAATTAACCAGCTAGGGTCCTTACTCTTCCAGCTTTTAGGTAACGGCATGCAGTATTGCGGCAGAATTGGTCTGGTGCAACCGGGAGGTTAACTCTCGCTCACACTGCCGTAAAGTGACAGCTATGCTGTGGCGTTTCGTGCACTTTGTTATTTCGATAATGGAATGGCCAAATGCCAACCGATTGTTATGCCACTGTAGGTTGTTCTCATGTTAGTTCCTCTTCAAATGCCACGGCCAAATGCAACCCAATTGTTATGCCACTGTAGGTTGTTCTCATGTAATTTCCTCTCCGAATGCCTTGGCGAAATACCATCTAATTATTATGCCAGTGACTATCTATCCACATACCAACCAAATTCATACACAAAAAATCATAACATTATGACGAACAACTCAGCCGTTGACACCAGTTTTTATACAACATTGTAACTATTCTTTAACAACATGTTGTTGTCAAACCGCTCGTTGAATACCGATTAGGTGCCGTTGAAGATTAATGTATGTATGTATGTGTGTTAAGAAATGCTGTGGCTCGTGAGTGTGGCCAATGACGCACGCAATGTGCATCCGCGTTTACACCTTCTGTGCATGGTTGGCACTAAGAAGATAATCGCTGAATGTTTGTGACGCTATTATCGAGTAATTTTTAGACGTTTGAAACAAAACTTCTCTTCCCATGCTCGACTTGGGGATTCTGTTGATGAATGCGTGATGAGAGCGTCACGAAAATTAATCTTACGGAAGTTGAGAGGTAGTTAAGAGGAAATAAAGTTCAATAAACTCCAACTGAGGGTCAGAATTATAGGAAGAATGCATTTTCTTCAGGTCCAAACAAGCCGTATTGTTTGTGTTATATAGCTGCAATCTATTAACGCTTCGTGTCATCGGATGTGGTCCACATTTCTCGGCCGCTGTTACCGACGAGTATAGCTGTAGATAGGAAATTGCGAGTTATAGAAAAACAGAAATGCATTTCCTAAGCCGTCCGCTCGGGAAGTGCAAGCAGGAACGCGGACGATGGAATTACAATAATATGTAGTTACACTAACTTTAGGCATATTACGTACGTATAGATTTTTTTGCAATATACTACTATACTATACTGACTACCGATGCATAGAAATCCTCATTTTTACGCGATTACACGGATTGCCCTACTACCCTCCACCCCAATAAGCCGACTTAGACTCTCACTATGCGGTGGAATCACTTCAGTGAGAGATATGTATCCCGAGTAAATCCCCGATATCGCCAGGCATGACCGGGGACTTCACCGGTCTGGCCATATTGGATGCAATGGCCCAAGCTCATACTAAAACTGAAGAAAGGGACCTGACAAAGCTCCAAGTCGTCGAGTGGTAGGACCTGGCGACACACAGGATGAGGTTAAGACTCTTGTCGGTGGAGGCCAAGACCTATTTTGGATTCCTGCGCGCGTCTAAGTAAAGAGTGGCATGTGACAACCCTGAGGTGGTCGCGTAATGCCGTCGACAGTTTGTTATAGGGGAAACCGACCGTCACTGATCTATTGGATCATTGTGAATTATGATGATAATTAACACGGTCGAATTACACAGTATCCGGACCCTCGGTTCATGAGTTTGATTAACTCTTTGATCAGCAACTTTTAACGTGATAATGTCTTGTAAATCGATAGCTTTATGCATGAAAAAGAATGACGTCATAGTAACGTTCCGAGTAGGGAGAGTAGATTCCTTTTTTAAAATCTTTTAGGCTTTTCTTGACCGCATTGTTTGTTTATAATGACGGACACTGGAATTGTTCACATCTTGACTGACTTTCTAAATATGATAACTGGTCAGATAGTAAATCTGACTGAATCTGGATGAGAACTACTATTTCAAGGTTATTGTTATTTTTCTGGCAGTCTACTGACACCCTTGCATCACATTATAGCCATAGCTTTGGGGATTAACTCAGGCAATATCAAAATTAGGCATAACTGAAATCAAAGTTCAAGCGATGAAGCTATTTCATATCAGTACCTAATAGTAATTGAAGATATTCCTTTATTATTATAAATTTAATGCCTTTTAATCGTTTTTGTGATTGTGAATTGTAATAGATGAAAAAATATTTTATTATGTGTTTTAACATTACTTCTATTTAAATCGACTTGTTTATCGACTGTGTTTGTTGCATCTTAAACGCTGAGATTCACTCAGTAGCCGACAGTACAATATCATCACGTGATCTTATTACTAGTAGTATTATTTTACTTACTTTCCTAATAAAGGTTAATTATCATTTTTATCAAGTTCCGCAATAAAAATTGTCTACTAATTTTATTTAAAATAATACTAATTATTAAACACTGTTGCTTTATGCACTTTGGAAAAATATTGAATGGTAAGATACACTTTTCTACTATATTGTTTTATGTAGGGATGATAAGTCTCCACCGATGTCCCTTAAACATAGTATTATACGCTTGTTGCTCTTTATATGTAGTTATAGCGCGCGCGTGTGTATGTGTTGGTGTGTGTGTGTGTGTGTGTTTGTGTGTGTGTGTGTGTGTGTGTGTGTGTGTGTGTGTGGGTGTGTGTACGTGTGTCTCACATGTACAGGACATGTATGTCAGGTATGGTATGATATTCTGGTCATCCGACTATGGAAGCTTTTCCGTAATTAAGAGTTTTGTGTATGGATTATAAAATGGTAGTTCTAAAATTAAAGTTGAAAACCAAAGCGGAAAAGGTTTTTAATAAATTTTATTTAAAAACCCTGGTAACATTTCTAAACCTCGTATATCATTTAAATTTGTCATTTCTTGTCCGACGAAAAAGCGTAGGAACTAAATTTGATATATTGGTTACAATCACGACGACAGCATAAAATATTCAACAAATTGAATATGATAGATGAAGGAAATTTTTGAATTGTAAAAAAATTCAGTCTTTCATATAAACAATGTTTAAATCTTATACATAAAACTCTCGTGTCACAATGTTAAGTTTCGGGGAAGAAACAGCTTTACCGATTTTAAATGCATATATTCAGTAGGTCTGAGAATCGGCTACCATCTAATTTTCATAACCCTAAGTGATAAGGGTAGTCCACCCAACCTTGCAAAACGGCGTTAGCCGGGTCTGCTAGTTGCATATAGTATTTTCAATAAACTAAAAGTGTAAATAATTAAAGGAACACAAAACCCGACTGCTAACTGCAAAGAAAGAGAAGTAAAAACTACAAGTTATATACATTTATGGAATTGTCATTTAAATCTCTACAATTTGATACCCAGCATGATGTGTTAGGTAAGGAAACTTCATGAACTTTCATCCAAAAACCCTTTTGCCCCCTTTTTTTCCAATTTTTCAATATATTTGTCACACGCATCATCATGACGAATTTAACAAGACCTCGTAAGCGAAAATCCGTCCAGCCGTTTAGGCTGTAGGGCGGATTATTATGACGCTCGCTGTACGAGGTTTGTAGCACTTTTAATTTTTCAAGCCACCGCTACTCAATCAATCAATGCCAATCTAGGGACAACACACTTTTGCACTTTCCAAGTTAGCTCAGGGGTACTTTTCATCACTCGTTATGGTCCATTATAAAATAAAACAATTAAACATCCACACTCTTTTTCGAAGACCGTTAGGTATAGCAGGCAAGACGAGATTTGGAATTTTATTTTATTAAGACGATAACACGACTACTATTTAAAAGAAATGTTTTCGCGAGCGTGCAGTTCTAAAAAATTTAACCTGGCATCGAGGTCAGATCTTGGTTTTGTAGTTTGTTATTATCATTCTTCGTTATTTTAGTAACATCTTCAGATTTCTACAATTCCTCCTCTATCTGGTCATAATCAGCACTTAAAAATTCGATCGAAGATTTCAATTCTTTTAGTACAAGTCATTCGTCTTTAACGACTTTCAACTCCTTAGACACCAAAAGTTCGAAAATCGCTTTAACGGCCGTATTGATTTCAAGTCTCATCATAGGGCCCATCAGGACATTATGAGGTAATCCTATGTTGGGACCATTTGGTTTCTTAACTCACGTTTATATTAGATACTGGGCTATCCGATAGACGCAACACAGCCGCATTTAGTCGGATAGGCGCGTGAGTATTATCACCTCTGGGATTAGTTGAGCGACAAGTAGGACAGGACCACCTCTGAGCTGTGCTGGTTAATGTTCCGGGATTGAATACTCAGTACTAGCTGAACTGTGATTTTATAATAATTTATTGAATATAAGAGTGATATTATAAGTTCTCTGATAACAGAATCCAACACTTTTGAACATCGATTTTACTCTGTGTATATTCTTAACCTATTAAATTTCTGTACTTTACCGGTAGATAATCTTTTATTTAGCTAGTTTATGTTTTATTATAAATTTATATTTAATATAATTAAGTCGTTTATATTATATGTCCGTCATTGTTTACTTTTTCCTTTTTTTGCCGTCAGGCACTTAATTACTTGTCCTGCGCCAGATTTCTCCTTCTGCCTTATCAGATCACCGTGCGATAGCAATGGTGGCATGAGGGAATGGAGCTCTCTATAGCATGTGCTGCACAGTTGGCTTGCCTCTATAGATATGTAGCCGTTGACGAAGTTCAGCCGACTGGACATCCTAGAAGATTGGCTCGGATAGTTTTAGGCGCCTAAAACTAACTAACTTCAGATGCCGTAAAAATTTTACTCTTCATTTTTTCAACTGCAGCCAAAGTTGTTCGTCATCTTCCTGTTCCTAAAATTAATGGACGTCATCAAAAGGCAACGATCCCTTCGTTTTCCTCCTTGTACTTTATGTAGACCTTTTTTAAAAAGAATCAACGTTGGGTTTTCACCAATAACAATTCGAACCTTAGTGTATTGTGCATGGTGGGGTTGATCACCTTGCCATTAACTCTACCAGCGAAGCATCACAATTTGACGTTAGTAACGACAAATGTAGTGAAATGCTTCGTCGCCCATAATGCGAAGCGAAAGTGACGTGTGGGACGCGTACAACCCTACGACTTAGTTACCGGTAATCGATATAAGGAAAATAAAGGGAATTAGAAAATATTCGATAAGTATACTATATATAGTATTCGTTGTACAGATGTTAGTCTCTAACCGGGTTTCGGATAAATGTGTTAGCCATATAAGGTACATTTTGTATTAGATCGTACGGACAGTTCTAGGGGGTTGTTCTGATTAACGCAACCAATACTTATTGTTATCTCAAATTAGAGTACAAGAGTCTAATTATCGCTGTGGTTATATCAGATAATTTGGAAGAAATGACAAACCTTACATCATTTAATACAGGCTAGGCCTAGCTACGCGTTTATCTAAGCCGAGGTAAAAGATCTAATTATCTAATGCGCTTACAAAAATGAAAATCGAATACGACATTAGGTGCATCGGTAGAATATCGAAAGGAGGTTAAAAGTGCTCAGACACTAATGCTATTTTATGCGGTTTCCTCTAACAAAAAACATTTAAATACAACCATCTTCTTTAAAATGAAATAACGTTTCAATTGTGAGTATTTTTCGTTTTTCTTATCCTTGTTTTATGTTTAAATGTAATTTCTAAAACATTGATGGACTGTTTTGTAGTATCGAATACGAAACTAATCTTTACGGAGTAATTGACTTTGTCAAAGCAGTGGACAAAGAGCAAGTTTGGTTCTCCATTTAGGTTAGGAGTAAAACGGATCGGCTACAAAAAAAAAAAAAATAAACATATTATTCGAAGACACCCTCCGCTCTTCTTTAAAAAAAAAAACAATATTCTAGAATATGTCGTTTTTTTATAATTAAGTATTTTATTGTGAATAGTACTGGTGTGCAGTAAATAAACTAGTGTACTTTTTCTTTGTAAGTGTGCATTTGTAACAACACAAAATATTTTTGACAACGGTATTGTTTTATTTTTTCTCTTACATTTTTTTATATGAAATATTTAATTTCATTTTTATTTCTTTGGTTACAAATTTATCTTAAAAATTTAATTCTATAATGAATGTGTTAAATAATAGAATTAATTTACACGAAATTAAATAGTTTGCGCGACATATTTCTATATAACATTACCGATGATGTAGGGAAATCGAGAAAAGTTATCATGGCAACACTTAATGTTGTTTAGCCATCCATTAGATCATTTATATTAAATTATATAAGCGCCAATCTAATAAGCAGAGTTAAAATAACTTTGAATGCACTAAATAGAAGGATTTGTCATATTACCATAGATATTTATCTTTATCGCATTGTTCGATGCATGTACCTAAAGGCCCGTTTTCGGACTCGGGGGTTTCAGGCCTTTAATTTGACCCATTTTTGGGTTCAGACCAAGGTCCGGAACCGCTTACCCTTAAGGGGGTGTTTCATTGGGTATTTCATAGTCTTATTTTCAAATAGCCTATCAATTCGAAAATTAAATTGTCGACTTAACCTTGCTAAAGGTCAACCAAATCGTTATAGCTAATTCGGGTAAGCACTTACCGATTTCGAAAACCCTACTATAGCTTACCAATGGGTAAGCTACAGTAGGCTTTTGTATGGAAATAGAAAGGAATCATCCACGGAAAAGAGATAAACCTAACATGGTAAGTACTTAAATAATTATGTTTTGTTATATTTATATACATTGTATATTATTGGGTGTTTATTATATTAATTGTAATTGAATAAGTGCATCAGAAGTAGGTAGCCCTATTCAAAATGATTTCCACTTCATAAGACTGACACTATCCATAAGTTACCTTTTCATATCGAATAAGACTTCAATAGCGTGTCCTAAAAATAGGCAATAAACGTTCATACACGCAAGAATTTTTAGTAGTATAGCTTCAATCTACTTAGTAATCTATTCGGATCGCTTGTTAATTCAAGAAATGTTTCGATATATAATGAATCAAATTTATCTCAAAAACGAACTAATGAATGAAATACTTAACGTTTTCCTAAGAACCTTATTATACTTATTCACGAAATAATATGGGCTTGTTAAGAGCAATTTCGGGGTAGAGGCTAGATTACCCTTCAAATGTCATCGATATAATAAGAACCATTTAATACGTAATGCTCCCTTTCATCTTGAATAACCTATGTATTATATTGAATAGAAGATGACGACATTGAAAAGAAGTCGTTCGTCTGTGGTTTTCTTTATATCTCGTCAATTTGTCTATTGTTATAGGAATTTGTGTTTTACGTTACGTATCTAGAGATTAATTTGTATCAAACTCTATTGTGATACAACATAATATCCCTAAAAACGTGTGTAACTAGTAAGGTAACTAAGCGAAACTATTGACTGACAGTGATGTATAGGCAGGCATGCCCCTCTGATAGCAATCTCTTATTTTGTTGTCTCTTGTGGCAAGCATGTTCAACCGCAGTCATGAGGTCCCGGGCTCGAGTCCTGGGTCGGACCAAGAGTTATTGGTCCTATTCAATTCCCGACAACAGTCGTAAGTCAGAAAATTAGACGTTGGTCATGCGCCTGATTTCCCTCCGGTCGTGCGGAACCTTTCTCGTCACTGGCATGCTACACCTGTAACTATTATTCTAAAGGAGGGCAACGCATGGGTATGACTATAATGCTGATGTCTATGGGGGTTGATAGTCCGCGTAGAAATTTTTACTACCGCGACGTAAGATATATTATTAATACGGGACGTAAAGCTAACATATAGTATATAATAAGGGCCGCTTCATCTGTTAAATACTAAAGATACAACTGTCTAAGGTAATACCTACTTCTAAGTGCCACCTAAATCAATACGTCAACTTATTTGCGTTCCAAAATAGATTTTTAATTGTTTCCTAAATTTGACATTGACTTGACAACATAGTAAAAATCGTCAATTTCTGCGTTTAGAAATTACATATTTTACTACGGGAATGTGAAAATAATTTTGAACCATTGTTTATTCAAATAGTTTTAGTGAGATTGTTTGTGTTAACTTTTTTGTACACTTTGAAGTGTAAACATACACAAATTCTAAATTAAGAGAATGGTAAGAATTCGCACATTTATAACATGTTAGCATGTCAAATGTCAGCTGTATTGAATAGATTATAACTAAACGACTAGAAACCAGTCTCTGCCCGAACTGTCATCTAAGATAGGTACTTAATTTTGACAGTTAATTTAACAGTTTCTTCTATTCGGAACCGACGATATTTGCAATAACCGTATACTATTATGTTCATATATACACACGACAGAGAGCACGCAATGCCTACTAATCTCGGACAAGATCCTCTCCATGAACCAAACGTTCATTCGTTTTAAGCTACCACGTATGAGCTTTTCCCCACGACAGCGACGGGGAGGAGGGACTCTCGGTCCCTCTGGCCATGATAATAATAGCCAAATTGGCTGTTACAAACACTCTTATATTGGGATGCATCTCTTCCATCTGCCAGACTGGGGGGGGGGAGTCGGTCCCTCTTTCAAGCCTAGTCTCGTCGCCAGACGGGCACTCATAGCAATCAGATGTACTGGGCTTCTCTTAGCTTCCACAGCATAAGTTTAGATACCAAAAAAAAAAAAGAAAAGGATAAGGCTTACTTAAACTTGTGTAACACACAAATGGTGACACTGGCAAAGGTTTTACAGTATTCGAATTAAAATGTTTTTTTTTTTTATAATTGAGACCATATTTCGGTCTCTTGACGAACATCACACGGTACGCTCGTAACTCGTTGGCTGCTAACGAGGCGAAGGGGCGGGCATCAACTTGCTAATTATCTATATACTTATTAGCCAGTGAAGAAATTATTTTATTATTGGCAAGTTAATTATTAAGTAATTAGAAAATTATTTAAGTATCACAGTGATTTGCGATTTATTAATGAGCCCATCGGTTGTATTAGTAGTTGGTAACTGTAGCCACAAATATTAACTTGTATACCTAGAAAGCTAATAAATGTATACCCAGAAATGATTGACCATTAGCAGATGGGGCGACCGTCAAATTCAAATGGGGGGAGAAGAGGTGCTGATGAGCAGTCGGTGCTCTTTGATGGCTACCAATAGGTGCTCGTCTCTGCTCCATGTAATTACTTATGCATTGTAGCAGCGAGACATTTCCGGTTGTGCCGGCCCAATTCGGATGCAATTTAAGATGGAATAACAAACAGGAACGTTCGCATTTATAATATTATCAACAATTAACCTTTGCTGCACTTTTGACATTCATCTCAGATTTATTGATGATGGCCCATTGAGTCGGAGGGGGGTGATAGAAAGGCAACGCATCTGCGTAACAATCATGCGAATGTCCGTTTGCGTCGGTAGTCCTCAAAAGGATCCGATTTCTCGTTTGCCCCCTTATGCTATAAAGAAACTGGACTTGATATTACTCTTTACATTTTCCAATTGACTTCACTGACACCAGGTGAAGGAGCATCACGCTCCAACTATGATATTGATGTCGTCGCCGCTCTCGAGTTTTCTTTGTTTATAATTTTTAATCAAACGCCCCGTGACCCGGACCGCGGTGACCTCCGTCGTCCCAGTGACCTCGTGTATCCAATAGTCTAGCGACTGCGCTCCAGGACCTGGCCGCGCCGATACACGCAGCTACATGAGAACGCGGCTTGGGCTTTAACCTGGATGCAATATTGATCTGGTGCACCGCGTCACAGGTCGCCCGCCCTTCATGACGCACCGTACGCCCAAGCAGATGTCTTATAATAATAAGGATTATTCACAATGAGGACATCATGGCGCGAATTTTTTATTTTACTTGTGATATTTCTTATCACATTAATTCGAAATAAAAGCGTAAAATTAAGTGTCATATCATTAAAATAGAAAGAAATGAATATTTAGAGATGGAATAATTGCATAGTGTAGTTATAAATACCTTTGTGTAGTTTTTGTTCCGTCGCTCGCTATTCTATTATAGTTTCTAGCTTTTTTTTACAATTTATGCACAAGGACTATTATATTGCCTAGCTTTGTTTAGGATTTTATACGCTGAAAAACGAATTATTTGCAGTGTATTTTGTTCCCGCATTACATTCGAAGCAACAAGTGGAACTTCCGTCTCGTTGACGTTGATAAAATTAAGTGAAGGTCTAGGGGAGGTACTTGAGTTTTTAGGGTTCTGTACTTTAAAAGAAAAAGAAGAACCCATAATCATATAAGATGTCTCTGCTGCAAGTGCATCTGGCCAACGACCTGTTAATGAAACCTAAAGGTGATACAAGTTCATAATATTTGGCTAGAAGTATAATAAAATATGAACGAATGAAAACAATCTGAAACTTAGTAATTAATACTTATACGACAGAAGAAACCTATTTTATTTATTTCGTAACAAATGAGGTGCATATACCAATTTTGACAATATTTATAAATTGTCATCTCCCGTCTACCACGCGATGGAACCCTCCGTGTCCGAATTTGGCTTGAATTACCCAAAGGTTTCTTGTGGCAGTCGATCCTGGAGCTATATATCTCTGGAGCAGCGCTGGGGTTAAACATGGTGGGTAAAGCCCGTTTAAAAAACCATATTTTTCATTTAAATTCAAGACAGGACAGGGAGGGAAACTTCGCAATATCTTCTCATTAGTTCTCATTTGCTGCCTTTGTTTAGAGATATTTGCATTATGAATATAAATTGCAGTTCTTTGGAGTTATATCTCTCTACACACGTGTTTATTATTGATATATAAATTAATGGCGACACTATCTGAACCCTGGGTAAAACTAAAAACTCGATTACTTTAGTATCACACAAGCACAAGTTTTCGAGTTTCATGAAATGTCAAATGGTTATTATTTCTCTACTAGCCGAACCCAAAAAGGGGGGTTGCTTACCATTGCGACAGTATAATGCGATCAGGATCCCGCCCCGACCATCGGTAGATTCGGCCTCCTAGTCCAAATGTATTCATATAAAATATGGTCATGGTTTTTACTCCATACCGATCTGGATAAGGATGTGAAAAGCCGTTAACGACCCAGTACCCTTTGTGTTCGTTGAATCAGTTCCGTGGTGTCATGTCGCCGTCGGAAACGGAGTACACAAACAACAGCTGGATATGAAGCGCCATATATCACGTCGTAGCTATCCAGGGCTATTAAATAGCTGTGATATTGATGCAGCAGCCATATGTCGTCACACAACTGTTAAGCTTTTGTCTGGCGTTTGTATGTACTGCACTTAGGACGTCACGGGGTCGTCGCCCAAAACATTCTTTTTTTTTTTAAAAGCCAATGTTATAGATGATGACACCCTGAAGTTAGGTACAGTCAAAATTTTTGTGTTTCTCTGGTTACGCCTAAGAAATAGTCTTTAACTAAATAATACCTTTTTTTATTGACGCGGGGAAACGCATTTATGCGCCTCCACTGGCCCTGGGTGGGGTCTAGTGGTTTGTGGGGCTCGCCGCACATGATAGTGGCGAATACCCACAAAAACCACCGCCAGCGCCATCAGTGCCGCCCTTGGTGAGGTGCCCCGGAACAACAAATCACCAGGGCACCTCGATGGCTAGTCAGCCCCCTGAGGGACCGACGCCACCTCCACAGATGGGTTGTCCCGCACCACAGGACAACCTCATCAACTTTGGGACAGTGCAATTGTTTTTTAGGAGGCGCTCTTCATACCCCTCTTATAAGAATTTCTTATAAGAGGGGTATGAAGAGCGCCTCCTCCTCGTGCTTATTAGTCCCCTCTTGTTTAAGAGGGTTACAAAGAGCATACGTCTCCTCGGTTCAATCAGCTTCGCCCAAGCTGTCTCGGATCGTCCCAGGCTACTGAGCCCCACCGCCACGACAAGGCTTGAACCATGGTGGGGAACTAAATAATACCTAACTAATAAATCTTAACTAATTTCTTACGCGTGTACATTATTTTTTTTTTAAAGTTAACTATAAGTTTGTAATATGAATGGTATTTGCTTGAACCGAAGATGAACTCTACCATCACCCAAGCCAAGATATTCATGTACAATTATAAGCCTTAACTCCACGCCTGCGTTACAAACAAATGGTGTTTCCTTGGTCACATAGCCTGATTGACAATCACCGCATCTCAACTCTGTGCTAAAGGTTTTAGTACTAGGTAGAGGGGACAAACGAACAATTAGAGCCTTCTGACGACTTTCGACGCCTATGGATGTCAGCGTTATTATCATGCCGACGCTATGCCGCCTTTCCTCCTCCCATCCAAACCGCGCGAAACGCGACTGCATAACTGCCACTTTGTGGTGGTATCGTGTGAGCGAGATGCACCTCCCCGGTCGTCCCAGTCCAATGCGGTTGCAATACCCTTTACTAAATCGAGGTACAAGTGTTAATTAATTGAGGTACAATTTTTAATTAATTGAGGTACAAGTGCTAAAGAATTGAGACACAAGTATTTGAAAGTGCCTCTACTATCCTGACGTCAATTGCGATATTGATTTTTTTGGTCCCGGGAGCTCAGATGCGCTCTGTCCCATTTACCTAGTAAAAACCTTATTAAATAGGTTATAGACGTACAGGATGATATGTATTATATGACGAGTACGGGTAAATGATGTTCTTGGAACTTTCTAGAAAGAGGTTTTACAAGGCTTTTAAAAAGGAGATGCTTACATACTTTATTTTCATGTAATGGCATTATGAGTTGATATTATATTGCATTTCTTATTATTAAAATATATCGCACATTATGAACAAAAAAACTCAGATATTCATAACATTTTTTTTACATACTGTATACCAATTATTACTTATATATTTTTGTTGTTATTTCGGCCTATTGAGGAATCGGATGACTCTAAATGAACATAATAAAGCTCTTAAAATCTCTTTTTACGATGTCATAATATGATACGAAAATCTGTAATCACAATATAGGTACATGTAATTACAGTTCCGATACCGGACGGGACTTCTTTCCCACACAAAATGGTCACTGCCTATTAAAATGTTACGAGTCTGTAACCAGTGTAATTGTGACCAATTTCTGGACCGTTTTATAACCCATGCAACTATTAAATTGTTATCTTACGCTGTCAGAGACCTCACTAGGGTGACAAGGCTGCTGGGTTTTGTGCTATATAAATATAATATTAAATGCCTACCTGTGTATTTATTTAATGATTAATGTTCACTGTAAACAAACATTATACAATTAATATTATAACAAGTGATACAAAGGCACATTAAAATTTCTTCCAGAAGCGCTGCTACAGGATAATTTCTAGGACAAACGCCACATTAGTTTAGAATAAACATTGCGCTAATGTTTTAAAATAAATACTTCTATGTCTGTAATAATTACGGCAGTAAACGTTCCGGGATGGATGCGAGTATCAGGAGATCGGGTGTCTTGGCGTTCATTGAGGGAGGCCTATGTCCAGCAGTGGACTGATAAGGGCTGGTGATGATGATGATGTCTGTAATAATAAAGCATAGATTAATTTAATTGAAACCTATGCCTTATTACAGTATATGCCATTGATACAAAATTTAATGGTATAAATGAAATAATGAAATAATGAAATAATGAAACAATGAAATAATGAAATAATGAAATAATGAAATAATGAAATAATGGAATAATAAAATAATGAAATAATGAAATAGTGAAATAATGAAATACAAGTGATGGTTTGTATTTCTTCACTATAGTGTAGTGTGTACTTTGATTTTTTTTTTATTTCTCGGCAGAAACTAGTACCGGTTGGCGACACTATTGCACCCGCCCCTTCAGTTCATCGGACTAGCGAAAGATTTTGTGTCTTCTAGTTTGGGGAGACGACGGGACAGAACCTTCTCTTTTCACGCCTATGAGAAGAGAGGTATCGGGTCGTTTGTGGGCGTAACATATGGTGATTACTTTTTGGACTGAGAAGCGGCAGGGGATGACGCTGGCCCACGCCAGTGGGCCGGCGCGCGCACGTTGCCGTGTATGATGCGGTGACGTGGATATGGATAATCGAGCTCGACTATTGTTTAGCTTGTCTGAGGTGTCCGACCTCCTCACTCTCCACTCTGACGGGCGGGGTTTGATTCGCGCTCGAAATCATCATAAGCCGTGATCAGGCTGAAATTTATAGTTAGTGCGCTCTAAAGATCGCGTTTACACTTATTATAAGATGATCCAAGCTCTCGTCTTACGCATATGAACCCGGGTGCTTATTCGTAAGCAGTGTGTGAGTTTGCCATTCTCCCAGTCATCTGATATAGCTGTGTTACTATAAGTGAGGTTTCAACGCCTCGACCGGTTCGAGGCTGTATACGTAGGATTGGTTCTATCAGGAAAAATGCATTTACGCACCATCTAGCCTTCCCAAGGGTGCCCGAAATGTGTGTCGGTTGCTACCGACAAAAATTTGCTATCCGTTAGCCGGCCCCATTGGCTTTTTACAGCGGGTCTTGGTTTTTGTGTTACCTTGAATTTCGTTGCTATAGTATAACCGACGTATTGCAAGCATTTTGAAACTTGGTACGAATAAATATAAATATAGAAATTTATATGTTATCTCTTTCTGTTTTAGAGTAAAAGAAATTCTCAATTAAGAATTCAAATATGTTAATTCACACACACATAAAATAGACTTTTAAACACATTTCTATTTCCACATATTTGTATAAAAGCAATATTTATCGCAGTGAGTTTCAACTTTATATAACACAAAACGAGCCATAGCCATCAGAACACGTTATCATGGCGTTCTGGTCACGTATACAGGCTTCATACACGCATGAACGCTATTTGCACGGGCAATTTATACAGGAATTGAGTTATTGAGGTCACTTGGACACGATAATCTCGTTTCTAGGGATAGCGTTTGATACCTGAATTTCAATGCAAATTGTTACGTATGTGCAAGATATTAGATTATACGTATTAGCTTGTATCATTGCCTCTAGCAGCCTAATGTTAGATGGCAATATTCGTGTTAAATTTATATAATAACAAAGCTTTTTGTTTACTTTAAGGACTCGGGGTTTGTGAAAGGTGCTAGGTAGTAGTATTGGTCCATTACAGCAAATTGCGCAAGTATGGCAGGAGTACTAAGGTGTTCCTCGTTGATATAAAATAGACACAAAGTTATGTCTATGTTACCTCATTAAGTTAAGTCTCGTGCTAGTTCGTCCCATTTGGGCGTGGATTCATGTAAATAGCCTAAACGGATGTCTACAAGCGCACCAAAAGGTTTCGAATGCACATTTTTGCATAGCAAAAGGAAAATGCACAACCTGTAATTTTGTGTGAAAGTGTTTGTCCGCAATTACAAAGCTCTTGAAGGTTGTTTATGAGGTCAATAAACTGACTACACGAGCAAATGTTCAACAGGTCAACTACTTGTTGAACTCCAGTAGCTACATTAACCAACAAGTGGTCCTGCCGTTTCACGACTCGTATCGTCATTCAAGCCAGTAATTTCCTAGCAATGTATTCAAAATATTTGGTATATTTTGCCAGCAATTTTGAATACATGTTTTCAAAGTTTTCACCTTAAGATGTTTTAAGTCCTTAAGATGTATGTGAAAATACGAGGCATATATTCGTGTGAAGCAGCGATCGATCAATCGTGCTAGAACAGCGTAACGCGTCACCGCGCATATGTCGCTTACAAAATTAATAAAAAAAAAAAATTACAAAATCAAAATACATTATAAACTTATTCTCAATATACCCACATTATATTCACAACAATATACACTGTAACTAAATATCACCTACTAAATGAAGGTTCACTTTAACCTTCATGTAGTTATAGTTTACATTATAACGATGCAACCACATAATACTTTATTGTATATGTATAGATCTTTCCTATGTCCTTGTCAATATATGCACTAAAACATTGTGTTTAACTGTTTTATATTATAGGCAATGCGTAGGACACATAAAAAAAAATTTGTTTACAGAAACTGTGTAAAAATAAATTCAATGAAACTAACAAAATAAATTCAAAGGCATCAAGGCCTGTATTTTTATAAATTAAGGACCGGAACTTATACTTGTCCGAAAATTAAAAAGAATACGGTCTCCACATATGCCACGCTTCAGCGACGCCTTGCCCAACGCTATAAAAAAGGTTTGTGACCTCCGTCTAATACATCCTAGACTTTGTAAATAAAATCTGAGAAATTTTATAACATTAAAATGATCTAAGTAAATAAATTATTTTTTGTAATACTTAGTATGTTTTTATTGCCTTGTCACCAGGCTCGGAATCTATTTGGCATATTGGAAACGTTTTCATCAAAGTTGAGACATTTTCTTGTTATACATGACGAACAATCAAAACAAAAAATGCTAAAACCTGTTGGAACGTGTGCAGTTATCTATTCCCCAGCCAACGCTATTCGAATACCATACGTGTACAGGCTTTCAGCCATCTACCTCTATATTATATGTATGTGTAAGATATAGCTAAATCAGACAGACATTCAGAAGCTGGTATTTCACCATAGTTCTTATGTTATACAAACGTTGCTATCTTTTTACGCACCAACTACTAAAAGATGGAATGGTCGAAATTTCGAAAATATACGCATTAAAACTCATCAATACAGACTCCTTTATCTCAGCTGTACTTTATTCCACCTTCTATTTATAATATACAATATACGAGATCCCAAAAGAAC
>JAFELO010001888.1:121107-140965 GCA_017140195.1 Eumaeus atala
GTGAGCACCTGTATACCTGTATACACGCGTCACAATCAATCAAACGGGTAATTGACATATGCACGGTTAATGGTAATGTAGATGCGTAGCTTCCCTTCCCTCCATTCTCGCCAATGGGCCACCAGCCAATTCGGCTGCAATGCATCATATACGCTATAACCCTCGTTAGTGCGTTCTCATATATTTCATTACCGATACAATGTAAATCCGACCTACCAAAACTAAAACATTACAATATTTTCTGTTATTAAATTGAATGACCTGCCCACATTAATTACAAATTTATGAATGAAAATTTAAAAGTAATTGCTACACTGATCTCGAATTAATAAAGTAAAAATATTTAGCAATTTTTGATAGCTAGTACAAATCCAAATTTTGAATACTAAAATTTGTTAAAAATATTATGAGTAACATAGTTTAGTATCTGGTATTAAGACAATTAATTATATATTAAAATAAGCAAATAATTTAAATCTTCTAATTAATCTATTACAATTTATTATTTGGCTCGGATTAAGATGTGCATGGCCATTTTGCGCACGTTAGGTGCGCAAAGTCGCCATGCGCACCATGAATTTTATTTATTAATAGTAATGTGTGTTTACTTTATATATCAACGCAGTAAGTGTCAAAAAACAAAACTAGAAGGACATACACACAAAGAAATAATAGTCACATTCATATCTAAAACAATTGTACCGCTGTTATCACGTATCGAAACTATAGTAACACTTACAGGAATAGCCATTATTTTGTATGAAGAACACTGTCATATAAACTAATTTATTTAAATTTATCCGCATGCGTTAAGGTCAAAGCAAGCCCGTGAGTGAATAGAACTTGTCCGAATTCGCCACAAATATTACTCCGCGTAATTTGTTATTTTTAAAAATAAATAAGAAAGTGTGTGATACACCGGTGATTGGTGCCATTCTCGGTTACCGCGGTATTCGATTTACGTTAAACAAACCGGTGAGAAACAAACAAATAGTTATATTTAACCCCGGACATTATCGAAATGTTGAGTTCATTCACTGTTGCATTCCCGGGGTTTTAACGGTCCCAGCCACTTATTACGACAGGCAATATTCAAAGTAAGATAAAGGGATACGTGGCAGGCGCGAGCCGCCAGTCGCGGCGGAATTCTCTTTTTATTTTGTTTAAAAACGGAATGTTGCTTGATCATTAGATAAATGTTTGGTATGTTATAATCCAGTAGGTCGGATGATACTAGTGCCTGTTATATGTGGCTGGAAGGATTGACGGAAGAACCAAATATTGTTTTTTTTTCGGAAGGACCGAATAAGAACGGCGCTGCTACTGCAATTGCCATTAGTCCGTCGTTCTAGCAAATACTATTATATTTCTTTGGTCAAATTTAGTTTTAATAAATGCATAAATCATAGTTATAACTATAATACTAATTTTTAATTAATATGTATAAATTGTGTATAGTTTGGTCCAGACTTATCACTGGTATTAAATATATATATTTAATATCGGTGATAATTATAAATTATTATCAACGATCTCGAATACAAAAGCGAATGGTTCCCTTGGGTTAGATCGCGCAGGCGAATCCGCGGTCTCAATTTGTACATTATAATTAGATTGCAGAATTAATTAGAACTGAAGGTGACGTCGTTATTTATGTTATTCCAGAATGTAATCTAAACTCTATGCCAAAATTCGACACTACTTCGACAGACTTAGTAGTTTCTGCGTGAAAGATTAATAAACACACATACAAACAATCGCATATAACTAGAGTTTACTTTATAATCTTCAGTATAATCGAACTTGGCTTAAATCTATTGAACGTATACATTGTTTTACAAAAATACAAGATACCCGATTTGATAATGAACTGTCTTTCTAAATCATCCGTTCTTGGACATGAACATATTTTTTTGTAAAGTCAACCTTACGCGCACAACTTTAAGTTGTTCTTACAAAATGTATAATTTGACAATTGCACATCTTAGGTATTCTTGTAAATTAATGATTGTACATATATTATGATAGATTTACGTACGAACGGCATTTATAACTTTTTCGTAAAGAGGACCAAAAAAGCCACAATTTTTTATTTCTAATTCACCATACGGAACCCAAAAGGCTTGATCACTCATGCTAGTACCCACCTACGACGAGCATCAATCTACCATGCTAAAGCGTACCAGTACTTCGGTTTTTTATTCTTTCTGATTATTAGACCACATTAAAATGTCAGACAGCGCTCCTCAAACCTTCTCGATAAAATATTCCACGGGTAACACGTCGCAGGACACTTTAATTTTGCTAACGAGTAGACTTAGAATATTTTCTCTTTGTAAAATGTCCTTTCTTGAACATACACCTATGGGGTTAATATATTTCTTTGTAACTCTTAGATGTAATATCTTTATAACAACGCTTAATATTCTTATGACTGTCGTTGCTACGATAACGGTGCGTTGATTACATGAACCATCAGTTTCATAGCAACAAACCGGTTCCATATAAAAAATGGCTTACGACACCCAAATACAATTTCAATCAGACAAATCCACATTTATATAAAATTACTACGCTGAACATACTACGTCGACTGTCAGAATAAAAAAAAACTCCTTTAATAGATGAACAAACTTTGACACGCGCTGCTATTAAGAAGAGGACTCTTTAAGATTTATTATATACAAGGAAGGAAGGGCCGGGAGGAAAGCGGGGTATAATAGAAAGTCGGCTTATCTCAGAACTTTTTTGTTACGGTAAATCGGGCCCCGGGCTGAATCCGGCCTTAGACTCACATCCTAATGATACATGGACACCACTTGGCTCATGAATAAACATACTACCAAAGCTTTTTACGTTCTGCCAGTAATAAACACTTTCTGTGTCAAAGTGGAACGAGTTTAATTTGAAAATAGAACCCGGTTATTTATATTGTTTGTCAGCCAACTTTAACTTTTTCAGAATAATCTTACCCACTGGCCTTTTATGTAAATTACAACTGTGTGGATTAGCTCCAGTAAGAGAGTTTCTCCATAATAACGAACATTATTATGCGTTTGCGTAAAATACGTCAGCATAATCGTGATAAAATGTTACTCCGATTGTGAAATGTTCAAACGACTTTATCTACATCCGCGTTTCGTGGGGTTTGTTCGTAGCCGGTGACCCATCGAGGCAGGGCTGCTGCAGCTGTATATACGGATGTTTATTTGCGTGGACAATCACAAAGAGGAGCTCGCTTATGGGGGACTTAAATAAATCATTGTGATTAAGTACACCGCCATCTACAATGTTCATATAAAATTTATTAGCAATGAGTTGTAACAACATAGAAGCACTTTCGCTTGCCATTTTGTTTCACTCATAACCGGCCAGATGGAGTTGGTATTGTAAACACTATTGTAACGTAAAAATAATGAAAACGCAATAGTTGTATTATTCGATAATCTTTCAAGCAATATTACTGAATGAATTTGGATGAAAGCAGGCACATATATATATAATATTGAGCTATGAATAACAGAATACTTTTCATTTCGGATAAAAATTAATAGTTCTCATAGGGAAGATTATGTGTTACAATTTGGTTACAAATGAAGGGTCGCAGATAGGTACAATGTGTTTAGGTATTTTTGAATGACGTAAATATCGGTTTTTTAAATCTTATTACCACTGATGTGTACCACTGGATCAAGCCCAGCCCTGCTAAGGTTCATCCCAGCTTTGATGAAAAAAACCATTGCTGTAAAATGTATAAAACATTTTTTTTTTCAAAAAGAAAGAAATAAAAAGTAAAAAAAAATTACACTATAAAAAGTGAAAAAATTAAATGAAAATATTTTATTCAAAATAGGATCGTACAATTTCTTATTGACCATTGAAATTCTATCAACGGTTCAACCATGAACCTGAGAAGAACCGAAACAAACTCCATGGGACTGCTATTGAAATGGTGGTTATTATTAAAATAAAAGCATATACTAAAAGCTCTCTGGATAAGCTTGGTGTCAAAATGAACTCTGAAGTTAAATTTAATTAATTAAGTTTTCCCGTCTATTATTATTTTTTTCTGTTTTTCCCGAACCTCCTTTAACGGTTGCATTCAGTTCTGTAAACCTATTCAATGACCTTTGACGTTGACCGTGCCTGTAGCAAATTTCCCGCCGGTACCTACAGTAGTATTCTAGGTAGTCATTGTGACTACAAACCTTTGTAAATCCGTAACACCGTGGCATTAGACTATGTAGGAAGAGGTAGTGCCACACTGCACAGGAGGAAGTAGTGTCATGCACTATGCATCCTCATATGCAACGGCATTGTGCCGGCACGACCGGGGAGGTACCTCTCGCTCACATAATACCGCCGTAAAGTCACAACTTCAGTGTCGCGCTTCGTGCGGTTTGTGAGTAGTCGGTGGCCTATTGGGTGGGGGAGAAGGAGGGCAACGCATCAGCACAGTAATATTATGTGAATGTTCATGGGTGTTGGTAGTCGTAAAAATGCTACGGTCGCTCGTTTGCCCCCCTAAAAAAGGTAACATCAAATTAGCCAGCCAGTAACTGTAACACAGCTAGTAATGAAACATATTAAACCTGCAACAGATAAACTACATATTCCGAAACCCGATAGAAAAATCCGAGATATCGAGATTTCTTAATCTGTGGACTGCATTAAATAAGTTACACGTTATGTAATCGTTGGACAAATCGCTACCGTCAGAGACCCTGGGAGCTAATTGATTGGAATAGTTAAAAGAGATGGGATGTCATAATTTTAAATAAACCGCCATTTATATACGATTGGGTCCCATCATTTTCTGGGGATGCGATAATTATTTACTCGAGTTTGTCGGTCGGTATCGATATTCTATATATCGAATTAATATATTTAAATTTCGCTATCATAATCCCGCAATGATGGAGGTCTATTTACGAGGGTAAATATATTATACTCATACTTTCTACGCTTTATCTATCATAAACGGCTGATTTAGGCACACCTCCATTAGTCTATAACTATCAAAAATATGCAGGGCTATATACTCGCACAAAAGTAATAATAAAATAATAATATCTGTGGACTTATCACACCACGTTAGCCTAGCCTTGTGCTAAGTACCGAAAGGACTTGTGTTACAGGTACTAGACAACGGAATGTATTTAATATTTTATAATATTTAAAAATATATATATATATTTAAGGTTTTCATTATAGAAGTACATATAATACATATATAAACATCCATGACCTGGGAGGGATTCCAATCCGTGACGACTGGCGGAATAACCGCCACGTACCAACTGAGCCAGCCGGTCGATTAACAAAAAGGCAATTTTTAGTAAATAATAAATAATATAAAAATTACGTACTAACCATTCAAGTAAGACGTTGCAGCGCAGACTAAATAAAAACAACGAAAAAGGCGTTACGTATAGGTACTTTTAAAACGTGTCACGCATATCGCAAGTACATACGTAGCCAACCATCACAAGTAACTAGGCATAAACGTATACGCACAACGTTCGCACGGATGGCGGATGATTATGACGATGGCCCGCGTTTAATACAAAACTAATGTGTTCATATTTTACGTTAGGATTTTCAGAAATTTCAAATCACAATCAACAAATTATGTTATTTGAAGATTTATAGAGTTTTGACATCACACCAAGTAATTACAGCTGCTTAATTACCAGAAAATATAAAAGTCTGACAGCTCAGCTTGTCCCCGTTTATATTTCTGGTATGAAGCTCTTGACATAAAATCAAGTAATTACACCTATTCAATTACCATAAAACATAGAACGCGGATTGTTTAGCTTATCCACGTTTTTCTTCTTCTGTTAATTTCAAAATAGTACGTTTTAAATGATGATGGTGTTTCATTTGGCACAATCGTTAAATGGTTCCTGTTTTTTCCTAGGATGCCTAACATAATAACTATGGAAATAACATAAAAATGATATATACATATTTTATCAGATGCCTATAATCATTTTTATTTCCACATTGAAAAGAACATAAATTAAATACGTCAAAAATTAATTATTATCGACCATCGAAATTGATATATTACATCCCTACTTCCTACCACCCACATGGAGTGATTTAGATTTCTTTTTACGTTAAAGTTAACATTCGCTTCACAAAGGGTCAGTGAAAGCTAATAATTAGTTTAGGTGAAATGTTATAATTGATATGACGGACTAGAGATTTAGTATAATGTGTTGCATGCTGCAGGCATGGGACACTTAACGTAGGCAAGTTCTATGGCGCGATTCAAGTACTTAGGTAAAAACAGGTAGTGCCATGCTGCATTACAGAATTGGGCTGGCACGGCCGGGTAACTAGGTACCTTTCACTCTCATAATATAGTTAAAGTGACAGCCATATGCTATCTCATTTTGTGCGGTTGATGCTGTGTTCGTTGGCCCATCGAAGAGGGAGATAGGGCAACACGTTATGCTGTTTACATCTAATATCTCTAACTGCTCATTTGTCCCTTTCTACATGTAATAAAACAATAGCAAAAGTGTGTATGTACATTAAACATTCTTCAAAAAGAATAATAGGGTGTTAAGGGAACAGTAGTAGATAAAAATATGAAGAAAAAGAAGTCTGTTTGTGTGTTTGTTTCCTTGTACACGCCAATCTCCAGAACTAATTGACGGATTTGAATGGCACTATTTTTATTCTATAGCCAGTTAGCCTAGGCAATATATAGAGTGCAATTTGTTTTTGAACTGGAATATCTGATGTAGAACCTGCAGGGAAAATATGTTTTGTATTAATAGTTCTTTTTCCATTGGAGAAGTACGCGGCGTAGTGGCATGCACCTGCTCGTACTAAGTATCTAAAATTCATTTTTTTGGGTTAAAAATATTGTCCAGATTCAATACCAAAACTTACCCTAATTTATTTTATAGTTTTGTGTAATATTTCACATAAAGTTTTTTATTACAACATACAAACTTTCGTATTTATAATTTTACATTTAAAAAACAAGTGAAGCCATAACCTTTGATAACTTGTCCGTTACCCACGTTCGCATCCATCAGATAACCCCACATCTCATTGGTGGGTTTTTTGTTGGTATGAAAGCTGATATCGGGTACCCATTGGGCCGTGAAGGAGCCATTCGTCTTGAAACTGAGAGTTTCCTGTCCAGAAGGCCGGTGAAGCAACTAACACCCGTTTCTCCGTGATAAAAAATATTTGTTGTATTTCTTAAGTAATCACAGATTCTAGAAAACGTGTCTAGATTTAAATCTTACCTCAGATATATTGTTTCTTTAGTAGTGATAGCTGTTCTGTGGCTACGGACGCATAAACATCCACGAGCTTATATATTACGAGAGTTATATATAATACGAGAATTATATACGAGAGTTATATATTACTACACTCAAATTTCCCCCTACGTATCAACCGAACTTCAACAAACCGCACGAAATGCGATAACATAGCGAAGTGCGTGGGGATAATACAGTATGGTAGATGTCACGTCAGCCCGACTCTTCATTGAAACAGCAGGTTATGAGGCTGCCTAATTATTTTATTTTCATAGTATTGACGCCCACGAGCATACGCGTAATTACTAAGCCGATGCGTTGCCCTCCATTCCTCCTTCATCAGTGTTCAAAGTGATAAGATATCATGTGAACGAGAGGTAGCTTCCCGTTTGTGTCCGCCCAATGTAATGCAGCATGGCACTACCTGTTAGAAATAAATACCTTGAATTCTCTCCGATCATGTCGGACAGCCGTCCCATCAGAGTAAGAATATAACGAATAGAAAAAATATTTGTTTTTGCGCATAAACTTCTGCAACAACATATTTTGCACAGTTGGCTAGACTCTATAAAGATGGCTGCCATTGTGATGAATTTCGTTCCAAAATATGTCTAGGTTCTATGCGGCACATTAAAATTAAATAAACAATAATACAAATGCGTAACTCTGCTTGTATGTACGTTTTCACGGACCTACCTAGACCGCTTTAGATGAAACTTGTTTTGCACATAGGAAAAGATCCAAGTTCAAATATAGGTTGTTTTTGTCCATCAATCAAGAAATAACTAAAGGGGGGGGGGATGAATATAAATACTATGTACCTGTGAAACCGCAGGCAATTCTAGTATACTATGAAGAAGAGACCCATTGCGTTAGTCTTCATGCGTCTCCTCGTACGAACGGGTCAGGTGATTCTGCCCTGGGCATGGAGACATCTTGTAATGGGATAAGCATATATAGACACCTCCTGCTGTGTTTCAAGATCATAGATATCGCTGATTACGTGGCAGCGGGGCATGCTAGGCCTACATATTTGTTGGGAATAAAGCAATATGAGCACTTTTACTTATCTGCTGCAATATGTTTTCCGTGTTCGCCCGCAACAATCAGCGAAGCTCAATCATTGATGGAATCTGGTGAATGGTGTTACGTTGGATGCATAACACCAAAAGAAAAAAAAAACAATATCTTTTATGTAACATGAGATGCTGTGCTTAGATTAATGACTGCTCTCTTACATTTATTTTATCGCGTGCGTAGTCATTAGCAAAGCACGTTTAGCCGTAGAGCATGAGGTGGGACTAAAAGTGTTGCCGACGAACGGTTGCAGCAACAGCATCGCCAACAAGTAGTAACCGAGAAAAAATATCAAAAATTATCTATATTTTGATATTTTCTCTGGAACCATATCTCTTTTTCTGACTGCATCTCACTTTATAAGACACGTCGGGTGACGTTCTAGGTGAGATTGTTGCATGCGGATGCATCCCGATAGCTGTTTTAACATTAGCTAAAGTAACCATATTATTTTGACGGATTAATCGTGTCGAATTGCTTAGAATACTCGTTGGAAAGTGGTGATATGTCTTCTGAAGTTACCTGAAAATCTATAGATATTAATACCGTAATGATTCGATCAAATTAAGGCTTACTATTGGGGTGTAAATGAGAATTCGGAGCCTTTTTCGGACTACCGACGCCCATGAACATTCACATAATTGCTATGCCATCGCGTTGTCATCCTTTACGTCTCCCCTCCAATGGGCCACCGTCTAATACAGCGGTTCTTTTCATGATAAGAGTACATGTAATATAATATAGAGACATCAGGCGCGGGGCTATTAATTGATATGCCGCGTCGGCCGGCTAAGGTCCGCACAGGAAAAAAAATGAAAAATCAATAACATTTTTCCAGTCTTTTTGTCGGAACGGCACTCGAACCCGTGATCTATGCGACTGTGAAGCTCACCACTAGACCATGAAAAGCCAAGACATATTAGAAGTCCCCTATTTAGAGGTCCCCTATTTAGAGGTCCCCTATTTAAGCCCCCTGTATTATAGGAATAAAGTAACCAAAATTATTTCCATGCAAGTGTAACAAAAAATTAGTACACGGTCTTACATAACTACGTTTAACGTTGCCTACGTTGTGACGGTCAATTAAATATTTATATGTTGACTCACAATAGGAAACGCCAAAAACCTCTTATGATTGTTGTGAAAAACCTTTCTTTAGACACGCATGCTTATTAGCAATGGCCATCTGGCCATTGCTAATGAGCATCTATCTAGATTTAAAAGCAGTTCGACTGTCAGACTACTGGTACATTCTTTTAATTATAAAAAAAAATATATTATATATAACTGGTTCATCCCTAGCTCTATGAGAAGAACTTCGAAACAATCTCTGCGGTTCTCGTTAGTCAATAAAATCTACATATTCTAGAAAGTATAAGAAGCAAAAACCGATTTTTACCAAAATTGCGCGGACGAAGGAGTGTGAAATTTGGCACACTTGTAGTTTATGTGTACGAGAAGTGCAAACCGCTATCATTTTTATACATTATGCATTGAATTTTATTATTTTATTTCAATTAAACGTTACCCACACTAACGTGTACACACAATGTTAAGACTTCTGTAACACAATAGTGACACTGGCAAACATATAATGAGTTTTATTATATACCATATAAAAAGGCTTACTAGCTATATAATATTTTACTTCGTGATGAACTGTTTTAAGTTATCTTACATAAAACTACCATACTATATCGGCAATAGGTTTTAGGGCCTGAAAACTTCAAAGGTAAGCTCTCTTCCAACTTATTCCAAATATAGCAAATAAAATACGACACTTAAACGAAAATAAATGCCATAAAATAATTCATTAGGTTAATTACATTCAGATAGCAGTGTGAGAAATTCAATGCGAATTATACATGCATGACATTATTTCACAGAGAGAAAAAAAACGATTGATTCTATGGCAAGTAAAAGTGAGAGTACGCGCCGTCTGCGAAGTGCGGATCGCTGCTTTTTCCCTTTTCATAGAGGCCGATTGTGTCATGCGAGCGACAAGCGTCTTATCCCCGTTCGTACGTGAGCTTTTATAGCGCGTACTAAAACCGCTACGAAAAGATTTTAAAAATAGTTACAAAAGACGTATAGAAATGTATCAGTTCCGATACGAGAACAAACGTGGTTTCAAAGAGAAAAAAACTAACGCTCTTGTGAACTCCCTTAGATTAGGTAACCAACCGATATATAAACTGATATTATAATGGGATAAGCATAGGATTAAACGGGATGAGGATAGCCTTTTGCTATTTCTCTTCTAACAAGGAAGAAGAGCTGAAAATATTTTTTATGTTGTGTACCGCTGTTCGAGCGATGGCTACTCACAGTTGTATCCGATGTAGCTTCATTTACATTCTGTTATCATGCATTACTGGGACTACCTATATAACATATAAAACTCTTCCGTCACTGAATGACTAACTAAATGAAGTTTTACTATTTTACGTAAGCGAAACCGCGGGGCGCAGTTAGTCCTTCTAAATATAAGAAATGCGAAAGTTTGTAAGTATGGCTGGATGTTTGTTACTCTTTCACGTGAAACTACTGAATGGATTTTGATGAAACTTGACAACAATAAAGCTTCATACATCAGAATAACACATCGGCTTAGAATTTACTGGATGAACATTCATGCGGTTTTCATGGATAGAACGATTTCCTAGGAAAGTTTTAGTGTATAAGCTACTCGTGGGTGAAGCCGGGTAAGCTAGTTATGTCAACTTATATAATAAAAGAGTAAAAAGGGGTGCCTGCACATTAAATATTTTTCAAAAATAATAGTAATAGGATTAGTGAGAAAAAATGAGAAGACAAAAATACATGTACGTTTGTTAAATAGCTAATGAATATAGGCAAAGAAGTGGTTCGCCAGCTCGGATGTTAACATACTCGTATGAGAAGAAGTATGAGAAGAAACGAAGAAGTATAAGGGAAGAAAGCAAGAATAATAAAGAAACAGGAAGTATAAGAAAACAAGAAGTATAAGAAAACAAGAAGTATAAGAAAAGTAGTACACTCGTACATATTTTTGTAACAAATTTTCATCAAGGTTTAGAATCGCACATACTATTTCGTTGAATCGTGTGAAACTTACGTTCCTATTTAAAAAAACACAAGCCGGATTGCATTCGTATATTTCTATTTTTATATATGGGAAATGGGTATCAGATAAATTATTCAGTATCAATTATTATTGATCACGTAAAGGGCAGAGCATAACTACTTGCTTTGCCTGTAACGGCGTAAAATAAAATACAAAAAAATAATACTAATAATTGAATCAATTATTTTAATGGGTAACAAAGTCAAAATTAAAATGCAAAAACTTGTAGGTATATGCCGCATTTCAGCCCACACCGTTCGGTGCTTTTACGAAATACAATAACAAAAGTAGTTTTTGCTTAAAAGAAACATAGCTTTCTGTATTTCATTTACGCAATAATTATCAGTATTTATCAAGTATCAGTAATAAAAATTACTGATACTTAAAATGTCCCAGTGTCAGTACTGGGATAGACTTCCATGGAGTAAGGCATGTGTCTAAACATCATATCTCTGTGTAACCTCGACCAATGCTTTTCAGAATCGTTCTTCTTTCTTCAGCTTCTTCGTTCTTCTTTGAGTAAAGTGGATATGTCACGTTTCAAACAGAAAGTGCATTTCAGACCACTGGATCCAGCCGAAGAAGTAAGTAGCTAAGTAAGAAAATATACGTAATACACTCTTTGACTATGATCTCAATGTAATGGAAGTTATGTAAAGATTTATCCTGGCATAAACTATTCCATCATGGCGATGCATTTCTGATGTCATAATTACAATTGCACACCATATCTCATTGTTCTTCTTTGTTCGTGTTTAAAGTATTACAAAACCTACATCTATAAGGGCGTGTAGTTGTAGGTTTTTTGATATGTTTTGCGTCAACAGATTACAGATATTCGATTGTGTTCACATTTCCATATGTAAACATTCCATATGCAAACACTGCCTTGCCAAAGGAGAACAAAATTAGATACAAGTTAAACAGCTTATCATATATTGCTGTGAATAATAATTGTATATTATTGAACAAAAATGATAATAAAATTGGTATTATTGACGTAAATAACATATAGTGTTATTACGAGTACATTATAAAAGTAGCATAGTTTTGACAATAGAAACGAAGTTTGTAAAGTAAGTGCTATATGCATACCAATAAACTTAAAACACATTGAGAGATTTAGAAGCTAGATAATAAAAAATATTCATCATTTGAAACATTATATTAGCCCAGGTTTGGCATTTAGTAAATGTACAACAGAAGGGATTTATAAAAGTAAGGCCTGTATGAGGTTTATAGTGAAAATACATATAATCACAGCGAATCTTTTAAACGTTATATTAAAACATATTCAATGATGTTCAAACAAATTTGTTTTGCGGCTAAATCTCTATATATAAGAAATAAAATTTAAAATTAAAAAATAAAATAAGGACAACTTGGAACACAATAAGTAGTGAAGCTGAAGGAGCCAAAAGTCTCTCCTCTGATTTTCATTTTCATATCTGAGGTAAATTAGTGATATCTGACGAGGAAGTTGCAACTGTATTGAGAATTTTTTTGCTGACATTCCATTTTAAAATACGAAACAGTTAATATCCTCTCCAGCCGCCGCTATGTCTTTACTTAGAGACTATGTAAAGAAGTGTGATGTCAACTTTCAGTTTCATTGAGCTTAATTATTATGATTTGTGGGGTATATCTTTAAGAGTTATAATATCGATAGTTGCCATCATTGTACCTTATTTAGCTTTAATATTTAATAAATGTATAAAGTGTGAGGTAGTTCCCGGCTTAATGAAGCACTCTAAAGTATTGCTACTTTTTAAATCCGGTAGTATAAGTAATCCGAATTTTCGACTAATATTTATAGTACCGGTTCTTCGTAAAGTATTTGAAACGCTAATTTTAAATCAATGTCATTTTAACTCTAACAATTTATTGCACGACAATTGATTCGGGTTCTTTAAAGGGCACTATACTACATATGCTGGCGATAGTTTAATAGGTTCTATTTTTGAACCATTGGAGGACAAGTGGGATACGCTAGGCGTGTTTTGCGACTTTTTCAAGGCCTTTGACTATGTATAGCATGAACATTAATCGGGAAATCACACCATTATAGCTTTCGACATTTTAACTTCTGATTTAAAGAATAGAACTCTAAGGGTAGAGATAAATAGCCAGAGATCTAATGGGACCAGTATAGAAATGTGGGCCCCACAAGTTGTTCTCACGTAAAAAAATACGTAAATAAATGTAATTGTAAATTTTTATTATTGAATTATATTGTTATTATTGAGTTTATTGATATAATTGATGACAGTTCCGCTGAGTTTGTTTCGCCGGTTCTGCTCAGGCCAGGGTTAGGGTTGAACGGGTGGTAGTTTATTTTTACTGATATTCAATAAATTTATGCCAAATCGCAGAAATCGTAACGAAGGTGGGAAATGGCCACCACGTTTCCTTAGTCTGCATATCAGGAGTACGATCTCAAAAACTACAACTAAAGATTATGTATAATGACAGATATTCTGGCAAATATTTTTTTTATTTATTTAGATATTAGAACACTGCCCTGAGAATAACGGGGAACGAATTAGAAAAAATATCCTTTTTATCCCGGCCTGGACCTATGCTGTGGAAGCGAAGAGGAGCCCAAGAGTGCTCGCCTGGCAACGAGACTAGGTTGGGTTTCGTAAGAGGGACCGGGAATGGCTCTATCCATTAGTGATGAGCGCAATAGAACCAATTTAGTAGATTGTGAGAAAATTGATCACATGCAGACAGACAGGTTTTGGGGTCTTTATTTTATAATAAATAAGAAAGTCCATTTACTCACGAGAAATATTCTGCAATAATTTAATGTTCGCAATTTGTGTACTTGTAAATATTTCCTTGCTTCGACTTTAATAAATTTTATTTAAAAAATGTTTTATAAATAAGGGTTTAAAAGTTTATTATTCAACTTTTAAGTCCATTTTGAGAAGGTTTCAGATTAGTTTCGTAATGTTTGGTGTTAACTTTAGTTTTATCTTACTGACTGTAATTAACAACATTTTCAATGTGTCCCCCTCAATCATCTCTGCACCATCATATTGAACCACATTTTCACTTATAAAAGCCTTCTTAGATTTCAAACCAAAGTGGAACGTACTACGTCAATTTACAGTGCAATTTTCATTAATACAATCAATATCTATGCAAAGTTGGAATAAATAATATTGGCAATGAACATTAGACTCTATGTTGTTTCTTTAAGGTCCAGACATGCAGTAAATGATCGAATGAAGTGGATTAGATCGGAGGTACTGAGAGGCAGTGTCGCGAAACGCGACCACGTTGAGATATAAAAAGAGGTTTATTGTTACTTCTTTATCACATACTTTGTAACATTACCCGTGAATAGTTTGTCTGTGCAAATAAAATGTCCGTCCGTTTATTGGTATGTATTCTCAATAATTACAAGTTGAATGTGTGCTTGTTCTAAATATAAAAAAAAGATTGACTCTTGTATTTTAAAAATGGAACGTGTTTGTTCGTTTTTTCATAGTAACATATCAGCAAAAAAAATTTAAATATTAAGTGTGTGATAGGGAGTGTCAAGAAATGTTTCTATGTAATAGCTAATTACGTTCACACATATATTCCGTTTAATTTAATGTAACGTATTGAACGTTCAAGTAATTTGTAAAGACACAAATGTTAGCAATAATTTACCGGTTCGCTTTACTACAAAAATACTATAACATATCTCCGTTATTATCTTCGTTTGATTAATAGAGCCACTGGACACGGGTAGAGGATATGGGTATAAAACTTGATGCGTATGGTATACGTAACCACATTACCATGTTCAAAGAACATAACAATTCCTTTCAACCGGAACTTTCGTTAGTAATTTTTTCGACTAGCCACCACCTGTATTTGAAAAAAGAACAAAAAACTCAAAGTGAGAGGCGTAGTGCGGACTTTTTTTAAAAAATGGAGCTGTTACACAACAGAATCTGTTCGCAGTCTAGCTTATATGAAACTTATTGTGCGTTACAAAATATGAAGTACTGTGTGTTTACTTTCGATTTGGCAATCGTTTATTAAAGGTTGGCATTGTCATTTTTGACCATATCCAATTCATTACTGGTCGATATTTTTTTTGTTTCTAGATTAGTGAAATTATTACTTTCGACTTAACATTTGCTTATCTTATTTAATATTTTGACGACTTGTGATCTTTGCCCACAGCACACACAAGTAGATGACATAAATTAATATGATATGATGAATTTGAAATATTCTAGTTATCTACAGTGTAATAAATACTTTCAATTGCCTTTAACACAAGTCCTTAAGGTACTTAACACATGGCTAGGCCAAAGTGGTGTGATAAGTCCACGTATCATTATTATTATATAAGATGTCTCATATATTTTTCCATCAAGTTGGCTTTCAGTCATGCTTCGAGTTTATCTAGCCAAATAATACTGCTATTTGAAGTCATACCCACTGTTTACCTTGGTTTTTATCGAAAACAATAACATTAGTACAAAAATTTTATTCACAGTCTTTTTACTGTTAAATTATTATTATATTAACATGAAAATATTTAATTAATTAAATCAATACTGTATTTAATGACCGTTTGTTCAAGTTTCATTGGTTAGTAATCAATTTACTGTTGAAATCGTTAGTACGTCATTGGTGGTGACTGGCTGTAGTTAAAACAATATTGCTTTTTTAAATATTTTTTTCGCGGCCAATTAGTTAAATCTACTGATGAACCTGTAATGGATAATATATATAAATCTCTAAGTCGTAAAAAAATTTACTGTCAATACTATAAAATTAAACAAAAAAATTTAACTTAAAAAATTACTTAGGATTAGGTATTTTACATGACTATTGTTTCGCTTATAAATTAACTAGTCTGTGTATGTAATCTGTACGCGGGCTGTCTATGTTTTTTGGCGCCTAGTCCTGTAGGAACTGGGGCGGCTGCAATAGTGTCGCCAACCGAAAGGTTAGTTAAGTAGCGATTGATGAAATGAGAATATTCTAATTTAAAATACTTAATATTCATATCTATGAGTTACTGAACGGAAAAACCTATATATAAACCGGGAGAGCAACAAATTATGGAACGTCAAATCGGAAGAAATCTTAAAAATATTTTTTTTATTTACGAATAAATAAGCCCTAGCCAAATCTCATTACGCCCGAAACCACATTAAATCAGTTCATTTTTGTATCAACATACGACACAACTGGCATACTCATACAAATAGCCGCTATTTCTTCACTGGAGTAATCTTTTAAGTCCCGTTTTCATCAGAGGAGTGATGTCACGAGACATCCTTGGAATGTCTTGCGACATTTCACGAGAAACTTGTCCCCTAGTGAATACGGAGCTTTAGATTATTTTACTAATAAAGTTAAAGCATTGTTCACAACATATTCATATATGGATAACATAGACTTTGATGCCCAAAGGTAACAGATAAACTGCTGAGCGAATATTGCCGTCTTGCTAATTTACTGTGTAATGTTGTTTAGCATGCGATTGCGATTATTTATTATGCGGCTGGGGATTTCGTTAAATATAAAGAAACTTCAATTTCTATTTTAATAGATGTTTGGCAACGCTTTAATTGTTTCATATTGATAGTTATGTAAAGACTGGACATTTAATTAATAAAGTAAACAAGTAGAGTTTGATGTAGTGTCATTTCTGCATAGGCGGCGAATTGGGAGGGCACAAAATCCCGCTAATGATACCGCCACCGCCGCTGCCGTTTGTGTGTTACTAATGGCCCGGTGGTGGAAAGGGGATAACATGTGCATATCTCTTAAGCACACGCCTATGGGCGACGGTAGTCGTCGAAAGCTCGGGCCTTTTCTTTGCCCCCCTGAACTATAAAAATGAAAGTTATGTCTTTCGCTTACCCGTCGAGTCTCGTGTAAATTGTGAAAATTTGAATAGAAGATCAACTGAAGACGCGCATCAGCATACCTCTTCACCCCGGTGCTATATGAGAGAAGGGTGCTACCCCGCTCGTGCCAGCTATCAATGACACCTCATACTAAATCTTGTTTTCAATAATGACATAAATCATCTCATTTGTATGTGTGTAAAATTCCAGGTACTCGTGGTGTGCGTGGCTGAGCTCTCCACGCTGATCCTGGCCGGCGGACACGGCGGAGGTCACAAGAAGGTGGTCATCCACGTGCCCCTGTTCGTGAAACACCACCACCACAAGCACACCATCGTGAAGCATGTGCACCACAAGAGCGGAGGCGGTGGTGGGGACGACCACTACGAAGTGCTGGGATACACGTATGGAGAGCCCAAGGCAGCACCACATTTTGGAGGAGGTAATACTTTTTACACTTTCGATTATTATATTTCAGAGGGGGAGATATATTCTGCTCTCATTAAAAATGACGTAGTTTGTGATAATAGATACCTTTATCCCGAAATAGAAAAGGTCACTTGGAATAAATTTCACGTAGATCCAAGCCGGTACATAAAACAAATGTATCGATAAAAAAATTAACCGCTTGCCGACTGACGAGTCGTGTAAATACTAAAATATCTTGCCGTTAGTGTTGATAAATAGAATTTAAGTTGGGCTATGCGTTGATAGATGTAATTACCGAGACACGTTACACGAACACGTACAAACACAGAACAGGTATGAATAATATAAACAGATATGAATCCTACTCTGCAATAAAATAGAAGTTATTTTTAACCCCAAACAGAATGGCTCCCATGGGCATAGATTTGACGTCCTTATGGTTGAAATCGTGTGACACATTAATTATTGTCATATTAATTATTTCTAGCCGGAACATGTGGGACAGGAACCGGTAGTTTATTTCCAGTTGAGTTCCTAATAAATGAACTTGGACTCTATAAGCGGTCCGTATCTCTTGACGTTGCACAGGAGGGATAAATAATGAATCGACGGCATATCAATCTATAAATATTATAAAACAGAGCCTCCAAAACTGTCTGTCTTTATGTGATCGATTTTCTCAAAATGTTGCACTGATATTCTGGCGGTTGTCACCCAGGGACAAAGCGATTCCCGGGGAAGGTTTAATTTATTTATGTTAAACTATCCGATCCTTGTTACTCACGGGTGATATCAGGCGATTCGGTACATAAACATCATAAAGACGCTCGACTAATACGACTTCGTCATCTCAAGCAAGATGAACTTCTGTTGTTATGTTCTGGATTCAATATATCTCGTTTCTCTCAATATATTTCAATATAGCTCGTACACGAAAGTATCCCGCGGTGGTAGTAGTCTCGATGCACACAAAAAACTGCTTGCATCACACTGATGTACCGGACGCTATAAGCAATATAATTGAGTGGGCGAGAGCGGCGTCAGACTCTCATCTCATACATCACAATGCTGAAATGGCCATGAGAGATCGGAACGGCACAGTGACCGAAGATCTCACTAAAATGTAGTAGGGGACTCAAGGAGTAGCTGTCCTGACGGGCGTTTCCCTGCCATAGATTGAATTTGTTGTCTTTGTAACGTGTAAACATAAAAAATTAAGTGTGGATAGCCCACTTATATGTATGACATAGCCGATTCCCCGAATCCGAATATGCATATAAAATTTGTTAAAAATCGGTAATGCCGTTTCGGAGGTGTAAGGTAACTAACATTGTGACACGAGAGTCTTGTATATAAGAAGTCACCGTAGATAATAAGTAACTAATATAAACACAAACAAACATAATAAATACGGTTGACTTGACTTGGTAGCTATAAGCAACATGTCTAGAATCCAGCTGAATATACTAAACGAGTACTGACAATTAATTTGTCAGTTTGTTAGTAAAAAAACAAAATGTAACAACAAAAAGTATAGGCATGTAGCCCGTAGATGTATAGACATCTAAATTAAAAAAAGTAACGGCTATGCCTTTATTACAGATCGTTGATCTATTACAAAATAATATACAATCTTACCACGAAAGCGTACAATTTACAACATAATCGCAAGAATAACCATATTTGACAGCTTGCATCCAAATAAATTACTTATGTTAATTTGGGTTGGATAGTGTGGTGTTTGGTTGGATAATGAACATTTCTATACGTGAAAGAATTTTAAGAATCCGTTGATTAGAGTCAGAGATTCCGCCTACATCCATGTAGGCGGTAATCTCAGAATTCGTTTATCTGTTTATCGGCGGATTACACTTCATTTAACTAGTAACTGCACCATAAACATTATTACATTATTTTTGAGGTCTCTCCAAGAGTGCTTGAACCAGCTACGGGACTGATATTGTCAGAACAGTCCCATAATGCATTACAGCCTAGTCGGGCCGGCACGACCGGGAAAATACGATAATGCCGCTGATAGCTCTGCCATCCTGTGTACTGTCCCATTTTGTGCAGTTTTTAAGTTC
>JAFELO010001888.1:140984-156667 GCA_017140195.1 Eumaeus atala
GGGGGGGGGGGATGATTGGATATGTCTCTTTCTATAGAAGTCACGAGTCATCCAAAGTCTCCGACAGCTCGTTTGCCCGCTTAACACTTAAAAAAAATATATAGAGAGTAGGGTACATTTAAATAGAGTAGGGTTTGCTACCTGTGCGCCGCGGCGCGAGGAGGCCAGGAGTAGTCGGGGCCGCCACAGACGTTCCTCTGGACATAAGAACTAAGAGCCAGCGATTGAGAAACAGTACGCTAACGTTAATTCATTTGCCCCTAAAATATCAGTCTTCCGTCTATTTCATTGTATTTTTTGTATATCTTTTATAATCTTTTCAACAGCTAGTTATGTATAATCAAATTATGACTCGAAAATACACATATTATGTTACTTTGAAGTATGTCAGGTTGTCAGACAAAATGACTTATCTATCTGTGCGAAACTTCACTAAAATTAGACTTGGTGTTTTAAAGATTAGTATGGACAAACGTCGTGATACGATATTTTATTTATATACAATTAGATATAATAAAAAAGAAAACAATTTTACGATCGTAACCAACGCTAATGCTTTCGCACTCGACATACACTTTAATATTTTGTGGGTAAGAGGAACGTATAAATCTGTACTTATTATAAAACAAAGTCCCAAAAGCTGTCATCAATTTCATCAAAATTAACAGTACGTATTTTCACGTGGTTCTCATCCTTCAATAGAGCGTTTCCCGAGTTTTATTGTATAACTTGGCCCCTGTTATTCACGGGCCAAGCCGGGGCTGATCGCGTGTTACTCTATACATTACCTATGTTACATGCTTGTGTACAGATACAGCATACAGATCCTGTTGCGAATTTTAAAGTAAAAGCCGTAATCTTGATATAACCCTGTTTTACTCTATTGATACATTCATTCGTTTATTTTTGTGTCAATATTATCTGACGGACTAATATCGCCATGAAATAGTGTATTTCGTAGTCCGCGTGTTATTATAATATAAAATCGATACTTTTTACCCGACCGTGCAAAACATAGGTGTGTAATATAATTATCTGTCTGTGTTTTCCTTTGAGACACTATATTGAACAAACGTATGTGCCGATTTGGATGGATCACATATCTCTCATGAACCGCATTGATACTGCGAGTGTCAGTGAGAACAAGGTACTTGTAAAAAATTAAAATCGCGATCATTAGACGCCATTATGTAAAAGGAAAATGTCACATGGATCGTTGAACAGATACGGGTATCTGTTCTAGTGTCATGATAATCGAAATGTTGTGAAACACAACCCTAACTGTATAATTGTTACAATGTTGATGCTGCCATACATTTTTGTGCTAATAAATGTCTTCTGCTGTTCCAGGACATGGCTGGGGTGCTGCTGAAGAGAGCCATGGCCAGGAAGACTCACCAGTGAGCTTCGATAGTGGTGACCACGGTGGTTACGCTTTAAGTGGGGACGAGGGTTACAGCCAGCACGAGTACTGAGAATAACTAAACCATAAAAATGCGTTCCCAAGTATTTATTAGTGATAAATGTAGTTATAAAAATAGTACAATTCAAAACTTATCTCCTTTGACATAGAGATGATATTTGCTTTTAGCCTTTTCGCGATGATTGCCATATGAATAAATACAACAGTGCTATGCGTGTATATTGCATGTAGTAATGTACTAAAGTTAATTAGTTGATTTGTTTTAAAGATATTCTTCTAAAATATTTTATTTTACGAACTTGCTATCCGCCCCGGCTTCACCCGTGAACAAGTGACGCTGGATTAGCTAACACCTACCCCGGGAATCGCTCTAACCATGAGTGTAAATTGCATCAATATCCGTTCAGTAGATTTTGAGAAAATCGATCAGACACAGACAGATATTTTTTTGGGAATCTGTTTTAATACAAGCACAGATATTAGATATTAAAAACACAATTACATACCCAAAATCTGTCTAACTAATTATCACAACAACACGTCAGTTAACTAATGGAAAGACAGAGAGAACGAATCGCCACATGTCCTTACCTACCTGTAATATATCATAGACATTCTTTCCTGTGTGCTTTTCAAATATGTACACGATATTTACAATTACATGAGGTCACCTAAGAGGTCAATTTTATAAAAATATTATAGTACAGAGCTGTAATAAGGAACAAGTACAAGTGTTTTATGTAGTTTTGAATATACGATCATCTGCAGCGCTTTGCACATTCTATAATTTTTTTGGTTTTGTCATGGGTTTAAATCTATGTGAAATTGGATTACTGGACTTACTCATCTATCTAGACTGATGAAACTTAAACTGTGATAATGTTGAATTACTTTCTACAACTAAAATGTTTTGGGCAATAAAACTTTTGGAATTCATTTCCGAAGTTCTTATAAATGATGGGATTGTCGAATTTCATCGTAACTATCTCCCAGTTTGGACAAGACCTCTATCACCATATAAATGTTTCATAGATTTATTGCTATCATATGTTACACCGCGTAGATCAAGTATAATAATACATATGCGTTAAATGTTTTATATCTAAACAGTATCATAATTTGTGAGGTTAACCCTAATTTCCTATGTCGTTTACGTGAGAAAATTAACGTCTATGTCGCTATTAATTCAACAATTTCCCACGATGGTATTTGACCCCTTAAACGTGAACGTTTAAGGGGTTTTTTTTTCAGTTTTTAAAATAATCGTATGACTTATAATTTTCTAATTTCAACCTCGCTCTATGAAGTTGGCGTACTTTTTACGTTTCAGTACACATGAGGGTTTTCGAGTGACGCCTGCGCTTTCCTATATTACTTAACCTGATAATATTGTGCTATTTTGATATTATAAGCAGAACACGAAATATTGTGGCCAGTCTTTTGTTACTTGTTGTCAAACATAACCGGGACAATTGTTAGATACAGTGTGTTGTTTTATATTTTAAAATATATTAATGAGCTCGAAATGTTATTCGTCATCATTTGTCAGCGTTCCGAATATCTTTTACACATTTACCGTTGATCAACTCGACGCCGTATTGTTCAAATTATCGTAAGTATTGCATAGTTTTAAGAAAACGTTGTGAAATCTATTGTAAGTTAGTATTGTTATGAATATTATATTTTTTTTATTATTTTCCTATTGTGTTTTATTAATTTCAACCAGCGTCACCCCGTGTTTCACCCCCGTGTGTTACGAAACTACAGTCATATTGGTTGTGGCGTCATGGTATAAGCTATTGCCTTCCTCTGCTATAGGCTATATAAATAGACTGTTCAACACAAAATTATTTTTTCAATTCGGGCAAGTACCTCCTGAGAATGACGCCAACAAAAAAATAAATAAACAAACTCCTCAGCTTTATGTTATTTCTATAGATATTGCTTTTTTTGGTGTGTTTTTATACTTTATCGATGAAGCTGAGGATACTGTCGCTATTTGTGCTTTTTGAACTTTTCTTGGCCCAATGTGGTCAACAGGTGTTGACGCTGAATTTTTGACGCTGTGCCTAATCGATTTCAATTATTCGGGTTTAGAAGCGACCGTAATCGTTCAAAACTTCCGACTGCTTGTATGCTGCATTATACAATAAAAAATGTACTTACATCTGGGTCGGGAGTATCTACTCAGCTTGTACACTTAACGAGGATGGCTCCAGTCGCGTGTACCTTAATGTATATTAACGAGAGTTGCATATTTGAAAATATAGATATGGAAACAAAAACTAAATGTAGGAAAGTAAAAAATACACATCACATAACGAAGTTGGTTAAGATGGTGTGCACACAGACAGCACAGCAGCAGAATTGCAATAAGTATATTCATAGCATGTACACTTAATGAGATACGCATCAGCCTGTACCTGTGTTGAATTATATGATCAACCTCTCGGTTTCATAATACCGCCGCAAAGTGACATCTATGCGGTCGCGTGCAAAGCTGTTCCAGTGGCCCGACGGAGGAGAGGAGGGAAGGAGAGCAACACATCAACATGGCCATTGGATTAAGAATGACAGCATTTTCCTCCGGTTATTAGTTTAGGGGGTAAACGAGTACTCGGAGCCTTTTTACAACTACCGATGCCCATGAACATCCGCATAATCACTTTAATTTTATTCGTACTGTTCTCGGGAAATTCTTTAATTAGATATGAATGTCAAGGGTGTACACAACATAAAACATCATATTATTTTTTAATGATAAATTTACAAAATCATAACAAAATCTTTATAGTCCGTTAGGCCTTGTGCAGTCCACAATATTGGATTTACAATGACACCATTAAGCTATTTAATAATTGTTTTATCAAGTAAGCGCATTCCTCAATCATGGGAGAGCTGAATTTTTACCAAAAAACCATTTTGAGAATGGATCTCAGAATGGTTAGAAGGATGGAACAATCTTGTGACCGGTTCACAAGACTTCTAAATCTTGTGACCGGTTCACAAGACTTAGACAAATATTTTTCTTTATTAATAAAATTTAAAGACGAACCACCAGCAAAATGATTTCACTGCTTGCGTAGGATTTTAGATATCGTTTTGTGGCTCAGGTGAATAATGCATGTCAATCGACAGACAGTTCAAAGGACCTGGCAGACCTGTTAAATGCTCAATTTTGTAAAAAAGCCTGGATCTAGTAGAAAGCAATATACCAAACCATGATATAAGTCAAGTATTGGGAAATTGCAAACATCCGTATGTAGACCTCAAGAACATTTTCGACGGCGTAAGAAATATGCAAGTTTGTCTAGAGATGGCCAACAGATAACTTGGATGTATGGGTACCCATATACATAGCTGTATCTGACTTGACATTGATCGTGTGTCTCGAACTCAAGAGAACTGCTATAAAATATAGTTCTTAGCTGTTTACAGCGGCCTGTTTTTAGGGCGAAAGCTTCATTGTGTTACAGTTGACAGGAATGCGTCTTGGAAATTTTTATTCCTCATGCAGGAGCAGCACAACTCGTACTGACCGCATGTGGCAATGGTTCCATTTTTTACGAATGGTAACCCTCGTGCCTGCCTATCAGATGATGTACTTGCATAATTGTTGGGGATTAGAAACTGTCGTTTGCATTAGCCAATTGGAAAAAAAATAGATACCTCTTTATCCTACCTATCTTTCTAAGTTGTAGTCGGAGACTCTGTGTAATTGGTGGAGCTTATTCAGAACCCATTTGTATGGTATTCCTCGCGGGTTACGCTCGAGCGTATCGAGTCACTTTTGCCAAGCCACAGCTTTCGCTTGACTAACTACATCCCTAAGGGTATCGCGTGTAACGACGCCGTGTACTGACAAATACATCAACAGCTGTATAAGGCCCCGCTGTCTTGACACGTGGCATAGTTTCATCGCAAAAACACTACAATGCTGTATTAAGCCACTCCGCTCCTGCTGCAATGTCACCCTCTAAAAAGGGCACCCAGGTCTGAACAATAGAAGCAGCAACTTCTTGTTTAATTTCTACAAGGCCCACATTGGACTGTTGTTGTCTCGCTGTGCGTAATAGTTGACAGTATCCTCAGAATGTAGCTAAAATAAACTAAATCTAAAGGTGGTCAGGTAACGTCTCCACACCCTCAAGGAGCTGCCAGTCTAAGAGACTGCGAGCAACAGAGGGCTTTGCAATGGTTAACCATTACAATTATGGATTTGAGACTTTATTTAGACCTCCCCGCTGCCATATACAGCTCCATGATTGACCAGGACTAATTCTGAAGACACAAACATTCTTCTAAAACTGCACCTCATACGCTCGTTGCCGTAGAGCCCCATAGCGTCGATTTAGCCAGTGCTAAATCCCGGCGACAAGAACATGGTGAGATGATTCCCGGGTATAGGTGCCGAGCCTTTCGTGTAATGCCTCGCATTCAGTCCGGGACCTGTTGGGGGAGAAGAAGACTCACATTACAAGCAGATCTAAAATTTTGGTAACAGCAAATGCGTCACACCTAATGTTTTCTCCGGAGTTTGTTCTTCTTTGACTGGATCCAGTCACTAACGCTACTGAAGAATCAGCATCTAGTTACTACTAGGTAGGGCGCGATATAACCCACTGCGCCATACACTGAGTAAGAAGGTCCTGAGCTCTAGTACAATGACAGTGCTTTGACAGACTCTGCCACGTAGAACTTTTTAGATACGCGTCCCCGTTGCACCCAGCCTGAAATGTACAGTCTAGAATTCATGGACAGCCAAGCCCACCTTTTTCAGCTTTATTTAGAACCCTGGCGAATTAAATTCCCCTCTCTCCTGCACCAGGCTGTAACGTGATAACTACAGCTGCAGTTCTAGGAGTGCGTATCTTTTTTGGCTTCTTTGTTTCCGTTGCTGCCTTAGGGTCATTAGTGACATTGCTTCTCTTCTTTTTATTTCTTTTTTTCTACTCTTCATCGAGTGTCGTAGGTGCCGGAACCGGAGCAGTGGATGTCACCGCAATGTCAACTGCTTTATTTTTTTACCTCCTTCATACCCTTTACAGCGAGTCCAGATTTTCTGGTGCCATCAGCGAAGATTATTAGCCGTTGACCAATTGTATCTTCTTTATCTCGAAGGAAAAGAAGAAAGTTCAACTAGCCACCGTTGCACAGGGTAGAACCACGAGAAGGTGATCGGTTAGATCAACAGCACCCCACTGCATAGCACTTGTACGTTATGCGGTGCAGATATGTTAAAATCGCACATTATGGGCCCTTTGCATTTTGTTGGAAGTTATTTTACATATTTTTGTAAAATACGATTTTTAACGACAATTTTTTGTCGATTCTTCGATATTCATTTACTAAACTTTGGTGATAATAATACCTAAAATCACCAAAAAAGATAGAATTAAATATTTAAAAAAATATACCTACTCGTTTTTTTTTTGCAAAGGCATGTACAGTGTTTCCATAATTGTCGGACGGACTAGGAGTAAACTTTTGTACGCCCGGACTTGATTTATCTATATTTGTTTCTTTTATAGCATAGAGGGACAAAAGAGAGGTAGGGGCCACTTGGTAGTCACCAAGCCGATGGTCATCAATGTTCGCCAATGCGTTACCCTCTTTCCATCTCCCTAAAACCTTTTCAGGGGTTTTTAATATACACTATCTGGATCGATCCTACGTCGGTCCATAATTGCAGTGGGAAGTATACAGCTGACACTTTACCAACTAAGACGTTCATCTATTTATGAATGTCCTCCTAGCCAAAATTGGCTAAGGGGCCTATCTCTAAAAAAAAAGTGTGTCTGTTCCATGTTTCTCCTATTCCATTGACACCGGCAGTCGACACGACCGGAGACACATCAGTAGCTTTCTCACTCCGAGCTGTTGCCAGTAATTAAAAAACCCAATAACACTAGATTTTTTTCAAATTGGTCTTGTAGTTTTGGTGTCTATACAATTCGTTCGTTAACGCCATTGTTGTTGTCATCTCAAGCAATGCCGCATGTTTTAAAATTAGGAGCATCAAAACGTGTCAAAAATGAACATAATAATCCACTTTGTTTCAAAAAGGCTAGCTTTATTGAATAACGTATAACGCCGTACACCTTCTGGCGGAACTCCAGACCCCAGTTTTCGATCCGGCTAATCGTAGGCCCGCCACGAAACAAAACGGAACTGTTTTTGAATATGGCTAGCCGTAATGAAATACGGCGATTTAGACAATCTCCGACTCCGACATATGCGCAGCCCGAGACTTTTGTTGTACGTCACCCATGGACATCCACATAATCGTTATACGGATGTGTTGGCCTCCTTCTCTCATCCCCTCCGATGTGCTACAGTTATCCCTGGCATATTATGTGTAAAAAAATCGTATTACATTTTGTTTCAAACCTTCCACACATTTAATTCATATTATAAGATAAACAAGAAAACATATACTATTATAGGATGTCCTGCTTCCGCAAAATGTACAAGTGAAGCTCTGATGGTTGATAAATATATATGCGTAAATGCACATGCATACGGCAATATGTTCCTTCCTTATATAATATGCGGAATGAAATGCTGGCGATTGGAACAAATAACGTTTTTCCGAATCAGGAAGTAAGTAAATAAGAAAAAGGGAGTTGCACAACTCTCGATAGAAATTCTTTTATCTATTTGTTATTACGTCATAGTATAGTTGTTGCACAACTATGTAACTGGGGCGTGGACGATGTCCAGATGTCTTTTACTTTTTGTGTCTCTGACATAATTCAAAGCAAAGACTTCTGACTATTTCAATAGTCGCAATTCATACACTTATTGAGTTTTCTTTCGTTTTTTTTTTTGTTTGAACGCGCTAATCTCAGAAGGTATTTGTCCGATTTGAAAAATCTTTCACTATTAGATAGCCAATTTATTGTAGTAGGCTCATAGGTTATATAACACGACGATACGACAAATAGGACCGGAGTAACGCGATCGAAACCGATCGTTGGTAGTCAATGATAATATATATTCTCGTTTCATTTTTTTTTATAACGAATAAAACTTATTGAATATTATTTAAAGTCTCAACAAAGTAAAACAGAAAGTACCTATCTTTGAATAACAATGTTATACTTAAGCTTTTCTACTAGATTCGATATAATATAATAAAAGGTCTGGTATAAAATTACAAATAAGTTTGGGAACTCATTACAATAAAACTACTTTAACGGATTTTATCGCGATTTATTTAATTATTTAACTAGCTCGACGTTTCAGAAGCTTTACAGCGACCATGGCCACGCGTGGACTGAGATAACCGAGCCATCCCGGTCAACCCGCCTCAGTAACATGCGCGGAAACTTAAGACATCAATAAATTTTGGTACTATCTATAATAGTACACTAGTATTTAAAAAGTACTTACACTATCTATAAAATGTTAATATTATAGGTATGATTACTTATTTACTTAACTTACTTATTTTTTAAATTTTAATTTTTATATAAAAACTTAACTATCAAAGAATATTCATAAAATACTTCTTCATCATGCTATTCAGTCTGTATGAGTGTAAGTAAAATCATTAAATGTAACTTACAACTTAGTCAATGTTTGTTCATATTGCCTTTAATGGGGGATCGAAGTTACTAGACGACACAAAATTATCCCTCATCCGATGAATTTTAGAGGCGAATGCAATTGCGTCGCCAGCAGTAGTAGGTCACTCCGCAAGAGTAAGAAGATAAAAGGGGAGTTGAAGTCTGGAGTCTAGTGTTTATTTCTCTCTCTCTCTCTATCTCTCTCTGTGTGTGTCTGTCTCTTTCTTTTTCATTGATATTCCCATCTGCTAGTGCGTGTTGCGTCTACACGACCACAATGAACATGTACACTGTACATATAAGATGATATGCCGCTATCTGTGGTCTACATGACAATTGTAGGGAATTAACAGGTTTTGCTTATTTATTTGCACAATGCGACATAAAACACATAAAAAATAATCAACATTTTTATAAAATAACACACTAAACCTACTTACAAACATCATTATAATACTGCACTATATTTTTTGTAAAATAACGCAATTGTATTATTTTAGGTACGATTTCTCTTTTCCATCTTCTCTAACCTAAATGATATAACATATAGTTTGTTACTTGTATGTAAATTAATTAAAATAACCTTATAACAAATTACTTTTTGGTTGTACTATTTAATGGCTAATCTTCTAATTACATTCTGGCAAAGTAACATAAGAAATATTAATTACATTTTCCAATGTAGGCGTTTATCTTGCCTCTACTAATGTGCAATTCTGTATATAATTTGTTTAAAACAATTAATATGTATAGGTACTTAATAGAATGGCCTAAATAAAGATTGGGAAACGTATCTGCAGCACAATTATGTGCATGTTTATGGGCTTCAGTAGTCAACGAAAAGCTGTGGATAATTGTTTTCCATTTCTAATTATAACAGATCTTACGTCAAAGTATGCGTATAATAGACTTTTTATAGCGCACGCTTCAAAAGCCTAATCTACGCAAAATCTGTTAGTAGTCATGTAAAAATCTATTACAGAACACGTATTGGTAATATTTGTTCATATTTTGGCCAAAAAAGGGACATTAAAAACTATAAATTTTCCTCACAATAATGAGCAAAGGAATATAGCATACCATTTTAATACACTACAGTTTCGACACCACCAGTTTTCATGGACTGCTGTATGCCTGCCTCGCGTGTAAACGAAACTGGTGTATCGTCATTACCACCTTCTGGAGATAAGAAAGCTGTGCTACTTATATCATTACCAACTATTATATTACTTGGATCATCAAACCCATTCAAATTGTTCACATTGCCATCATCGAATGCTCCCGATGGGAACTGGGATAATGAAGCTGTGGGTAAACCTCCGGTTGGAGCCGATGGCGAAAATGGATCGTGTTGGTCGGAGAAGTTCTCAACATTGCTGAAAGATGTCGGCTGCGGTACGGCGAATGGATCATGATTGGGCGCTTGGGCTGTGCTCTGTTGCGGGATATCGCTGAAGAGATCCTGCTGTGTCGGAGCAGCGCTTCGCACGAAGCCGAGTGTTCCAGAATAGGCTTGAGGTAACGTATTAACTGAGGTGAACACGTCGTCCTCGTCGGTCCCTTCTTCTGTTACTTGGTAACCGTGTCCAGCTCCTGCGGCGGTCGCCCCTGGTATAGCACCAGGCAGGGAATCGAAGACTTTCACCTGCTTCACCGTATGGACAACTCCATGCACTTGAGGTGAGTTAGGCACGTTTGGAACTGAAGCCGTGAATGGAGTGTAGTCGTGGCCGTATGAAGGACTGTAGGAGTCGTAGCTGACTGCTGGAGGTTCATAGTCAATCGTAGGTGAGTCGTAATTGAAGGTAGGTGTTGGATCGTGGTGTTTGTGTTCATGGCCGTGATGACCGTGGTGACCGTGATGACCGTGGTGACTGTGATGACCATGATGGCCGTGATGTCCATGATGGCCATGATGGCCATGATGTCCGTGACTGGAGCCTTTTGACACAGAATGGGTTGATGTTTTCTTATGATGGTAATGATGTCCGTGATGAGGAACGTGCGGCTTGTGGTGGTGATGGTGATGATGGTGATGTTCTTTCTTCGGCTTGTGGTGATGATGATGTATTGTTATCACTTTTGTGTGATGATCGTGATGAATAAATTCGGGAACATGTAGTTTCACGTGATCACTGAAATAAGGAAAAACATTTTTATACAAAAAAAAATAATTAAAGTGAGTAAAAATAATATAATTATTCGCTTTTGCTTCATAAACATCACTATTCAACAATTTATTTCAGCATACAAATTATATTTAATATTTTCGCAAGGCAGCAGTTATATATAACAAAATTTTGAGAATTGACAAAAATTTTGATAGATACATGAAAAATGCAAAAATTTGTAAATAAATAGTCATAAATAGTAGTAGTAGCAAAAAAAACTTACTGATGTTTCTCTCCGTGCCCTCCCGCGTCCACGTGAACAAAAAACACAACAAACACTATACATTTAAACAACTCCATTGCTCGGACTATAATATGATCAAAGCCAAAAAAATGTTCACATTTTCACACTATAGCACATCGCGTTACACAGCTGTTCGTACGGCAAGTGAGATGACCATTTACTTTATTTCACTTAAATAAACCTGAAATGTCAACAAAAAGACAACAAAAGTCGACACCATCAGCGCGAACAATGTCTTATTCGAAAGGAGCTTTGAAACAACTCAAGATCCTAACGCTGACCACTAGAAGCTGTTTTCCAATGGCACGCCGGGACTGCTCCCAATTCTTACTGGCTGTATAATAACTATTTCACTACCGTTCCAAAACAACGCATTCGATTAGGCTTGCTGGATGCCGTAACACAATTGCATTTCATTTTAAATTGGTTGGTTCTAGTGCGTTTATTGGATCAGTTCCGTCAGGCTGTAACAGTTTTACGTGTTTAATAAGCACGACTTTTGTTATGGATGCCCGAGCTCCTTATTCTAAATCAAGCCGTCTGCAAACGTGTATGCTTACGCGTGTCATATTTTTTATAGCATAAGGTGATAAATCAGTAGGAGTCATTACTATCCGCCTCAGTAGACGCGTTGGCCCACTTCACCTTACTAACCCAATTTAAGCCTTACGCAAATGGAACGAATGCTGTGCTAAGGCCTAAGTAAGGGTATGCCCATGGATAGTTGTGATATATGTACGGTGATCGTGCTGTCGAATCTCTTTTTTAAGATTCCGTAGGTGAAAAGTGTATCGCAGCCCTCATAGGATCTCTTTGTGTCCGGTTCTCTGTATGTTTGAACACGTGTTGAAAGCATTTACGCTGTAACGCCTGACCCAGTGTGTGGACTCTGAACTCGCTATTGGAGAACCAAACCTGGGGAAACTACCCTGGATCTATTAGTAACAGGGTCACCTCGGCGACAGGCTGAATCCACATTTATATATCCCGGGTCGCGTAGTTGACGGTTAAAGCGCTTCGACCAGCGACGTTGCGAAACATGCAGCGATTCATCTCTGCTCCGAAATTCGATAAGATGCAGGAGAATATCTGAAACTTGACTATTATACCACAGATATAGTTATATCATAGAAAGGCCATTACTAACGTATACTTTTGGTGCACAAGTGTAAATTGGACATCTGCGTACGTACGTATTTCCATTTAGTACAGAAGCTTACTTGACCGTTAATTAATAATGATATTATTGCGAGTGTAGGTCAATTAGATTTACATTACTTTTTAAATGACAACGTGCCCTCGTCGTTTGAAGTGGCTTAGTAAAACATTTGTTATGACAATGAGTAATAATTTTCGATATTCTATCTATATATGGATTGGGATACTGGAGATTTCGACATAGATCCATAGGAATTGCCCCGCTTCACCCCTCCAATGGGCCACCGGAAACTCACACACCTCGCAAAACGCGCGTGGCGGCATCATGTGAGTCGTGCCGAGCCAAGTCAGTTACAATGCAACAAAGACATCAATTCTTACAAAAACTCGTGCCATGTGAGTAGAGTAAAAAATATATTGATGTTTTAAGTTTGCACAAATGTTACGCATTACAATAAAACTACTCTTACGTATCTTACCGCGGTTTATTTAATCATTTAACTAGACCGACGTTTCAGAAGCTTGTTTCTTACAGCAGTTACAGTTGCAAAAAATATGCTTATTTTTGATCCATTAAGTCGAAATTACACACTTCAAAGAACAGATAGTCAATGGGCCAATTAGTTTTAGAAAGGAGGTCGTATTTGAAAAAAAATATCGCCACTCTTGGCGTGTTTGCTCTGCGGGGAAGGAGGCTGGTGATGATGGATATGACAGTGTAACAGATTATGTGCTAGGAGTTTGCTTCGCTGCCACGCTGTATAAAATTATAAAATACTTTTTATAATAAAATTACATTTGCTTACGGATTTGAAAAATAGTTTTATCATAATGAGTAACATTATATTAACAAAATACTTGCCAAAGGTTGCCAATGATACTTTGGCAAGTCTTTGTTGCATGCAAGTATTTCTTGTATAATATCTTACTTCTTGTATAATATATGTATATATCTGTCTAATTTCCATTTATATATAGTTCTTCTTTGGTAGCATAATATTTCATAATATATTTTGTTATGACGTAGAACTAATGTTTCCATGAAGCTCAATAGGTGAAGTTGTGCCGTACAAACGAAATCTTTGGTTTACAAACGTCAGTAACGTTAAATGTTTACTGTACTAACTATGAACTTCGTATGATTTGTTACAATCGGAATGATCCAATGGGTAGATTGTGTAAAGGAAGGCAACGCACCTGAATACACGTTAAGGTTATCAATACTTTTGTGTAATTTCGGTATTTTTTGAACTTTCCGTATACGAGTATTCCAATCTACAAAACATTGATTGAGCAGAAATTGAGTCCGAAATATTTCCTGGAATAAATCGAGAGCCCCGAAGTCGCTACGTCGGAGAGCACCCCGTCCATTAACGGAACCTCACATTGCGGTGAGGTGACAGGGCTATTGGACGATTCTAACAGGAATTGCCAATTTTCTCTGTCTACGTCAACATTCCATGCCTATGCTATGATTGCTACGAGTAGGGTTGTCACATTTTGCAGTTAACATACAACTTAGGTACGTTTCGTAGCCGGGTATATCCAGCACGACCGGATATTTCTCTCAAATAAATTTCAAATTCGTGTAATAAACGCTATGGAATTATTGTTAGCTGTACTGGAAATTCGCGTCTTTATGGTTAACAGAATTGGTCGAAACTACTTCTTTGTCCTCACACCATCAATATAAAGAATAAATGTGCATTCCGATACTATTTATGACAACATTTTTTTATCTGTTATAAAGCGGGATAGCCTGTATCATAATGATAAACTATTTATTTTTGATGTGTTATATATTTCAGGGAAGGAGGACATATTGCCCTTCTTCCGTTCTTCCTCCACCGTGCCACCTTATACTCAGCATAAAATGCAGTGCTTTCCCTTAACAATACTAAATATTGTGTAAGTGATAGGCGCACCCTCACCACCAGCCGATGCCGATGCTGGTGCCGGTACAATTCCGAAGATCACCTTCAATGAAACATTTGCTGCTGTTGTGTTAAACTTGGATTTGAGACCACCGACAGCAAGACACACAACGTTTTCATACCAAATCCTTGACGGAGTAGTCAGAAAATCTAGTGGCATATTCTGTCACGATCCTTAGATATTCTGTGTTCCTTCCACAATAAGTATTCTTTATAGAACACGGCAGTTGCGAAGCCTCTTCATACCACCTTCGTATTGTACCCGAATATAGTAGGTCAGCCTCGGTCTTCCCCGGTATCTACCGTCCCTCAACATTCTATTGTAAATCTGTTTTGTTACTCTTTCATAAGCCATCCAACAAAGTAAAATTATTATTTTTTTCTTATAAAATATTGACTAAAATTGTCCGAATTAACTCACAATGCTTTACTAAAGGCCCACAGACCGCCATCGTTGATAATGTAAGATGACAATCATCTAATGACAACCCTATGAGAGTTACAGTTCCCATACATGGAATATATGGAATATTTGAACGAAGAAAATGGTGTTTGAAAAAACTTCTAGATTATATAACGGATTGATTCCGAAAACCTATTGGACCTACACGAAAAGTAGTATTGCATTGGTTGTTTCATTCAAAAGATAAATATAGTTTAATTTGTTTTTGAAATCACTCTATAAAGTAGCATTGAAATTGTACTTCTATATTCTATATGAATATTTCTCAAAATACTTCTATTCTAGCAAAGTCGAATGATTCTTTAACGGCCGTTTTCAATGTTCCATATACCTACGGATTTAGCGACTGCAGATGGAATTACGAACATTTAGAATGGAGCCCTATCTATCGATATATAGAATATTAAATACGGCCAACAAATAGATTATTAAAAATAACCAAACGTAACGACCGAGGACACGGCATTGACAGGAAGTTGCAATGATGGGCTCAATTGTTTTTATGTATATTTCATGGCATTAAGAATGTGACGTAACTGTGCTTGCCATTTAAACTAAGACGAAGCTATTTCTCTATTCTTTCGGCAAACAGAGATTTTTTTTTAACAGCTGTGCGTGCCGGCTTCGACGCGTAACTTGAGTTTATTTCTTTAACGAACATGATTCTAAAGTGGACAGTATGTTGAGCACAAAACATTAGTAGCGTTACGCTGAGTGTG
>JAFELO010001888.1:159493-182493 GCA_017140195.1 Eumaeus atala
ACAATTTAGCTCCGCTGAAAAAAAAAAACAAATGTGTCACAATTTAGCTCCACTGAAAAAAAAACAAATGTGTCACAATTTAGCTCCACTGAAAAAAACAAATGTGTCACAATTTAGCTCCACTGAAAAAAAAAACAAATGTGTCACAATTTAGCTCCACTGAAAAAAAAACATATGTGTCACAATTTAGCTGCACTGAAAAAAAACAAATGTATCACAATTTAGCTCCACTGAAAAAAAAACAAATGTGTCACAATTTAGCTCCACTGAAGTGCCGACCTATGGAATTATTGCGCAATTGATTTGAAAAAATAATATTAGGGAATATTATTTTTGTGAATGTTATGTATTGAAAAATAGTCAAGTGCACAATATATATTATTATAACGTGCAAGGCAGCACGCATGCGTGCACAATATCGATAAATTATATTATGGAGCATTATTTTCAATTCGTTGAACGTTTTCGCATGTATTTGATACAAATATTTGAACGTTATTCCTTTTTTTTTTTGTTGGTCATTATTATACATTTTTTTAATTAAGGCATTCAACAGATGACTGCTTCCACACTTTTGCACTTGACAGTCCGTTGCGCATTTGTTTTTGCAATGTTATTGATAGTATAGAGTCCGAAGGTACAATCTTATTTGTGCAACAAAAAGTATTACGTTATGTTCGTCTCAATGGTCGCCCAGGATCCACTTAAGACGCGCCTATCACTCATATTCTACATTTGGTGATCACTCATAATTTCTGACACATTATCTGTAGACCTTGATGGAATGTGTAGTCCCTACCCGTTCCCCTTTCGCATCTCCGCGCTCGCCCTGTCGCATCTATAAGTGGGCAATGTACCAGATCGTCGAATTGTCGTCGTCGTCGACAGGTCTACACTCTCAAAAGTAGAGACGCTTAGAATTTTGGAAAAATGCGTTGAAAGAAGTAGGCTAAGAAGTTATACAGTAGGTATCATAGAGCGATCGTTCTACTGGGTTTTATGGGATTACTTATGGGCTATGGTCTATAAGTATGTTTGGAAAAGATTCTCGACCAAAAAAATTAAAGGATACAGGATATACAGGTAGCTAAACACATAACCCTCCTTTGTATTGCGCAGTCGGGAAAAAGCATAGCAACGCAACGGGTACAGCTAATGTATATCATCTCACCTTAATATCGGCGGTACAGCTGTCTCACATATCTGCTGGGAATCCCGGGTATATCGTGAGGTAGGTCCGGGATGTCCAGCTCCAGCGGGACGTCGGGGAGGAATTCCGGGATCCCGATCCCCGGGATCGGCTGGCTGTGGGAGACGGGGGACGGCTCGTGGTGGAAGTGCTCGTGCTCCTCGGCGGGGCGGCCCAGCTCGTGCTCGTGGTGGGTGTGGTGGTGGTGGACGGTCTTGTACACCGTGTGCACGTGTTTGATCTTCTTCACCTTGTATGGTACGTGTATGACTACTTTTTTCGTTCTCCTAGAAAATGACAAGAATTGTTTTAATGTGCGTGCGCCAGCTCCGACACTCGCCTGGAGCTTACACCTTAAAAATGTACTTGATTCTTTTTGATTCAAGTGACTTGATTTGATTCCAGTGAAGGGGCAAGAGAGATGTGAGCGACAAAAGCGCGGTAAAGCATGAAGCATTACGCTGCACGTGAAATGTTATTCTATACAAATCATGTGGAACATTTGACGCAAAGATACGGAGTAATCCTACCGCGGGCCTTTAAAGTAGTTTTTTTTATGGAATAAGCTCCAATAATAAATAAACCTATAATAGAAACAAAATATATGTCAAGAGTCTTCGCTACCGGCGTGTCTGTATGAAGAGAGTAATGAATGTGAAGAAGGTGAGACAATAGGGAGGGAAGTTATGTGTGCCACTCCGTTCTCTCTGCATACACCATTTTTGGAGTTAACGTGCAGATGTGTTCTTGTTGTTGTTGTTGGATGTGATGATATTATCATCTTCATCATCGTCATCAGCCGGACGACGTCCACTGCTGGACATTGGCATCTCCTACAGGTCACTTGCCGCTTGCCTCCAGCGGCTCCCCGCCACCTTAACCAAGTCGTCAGTCTATCGGGTAGGAGGTCGTCCCACACTCCGTCTTCCGGTGCGGGGCCGCCACTCGAGAACCTTTATTCCCCAACGGCTATCGGTTTTGCGAGCAATGTATATAATATAAAACCACTTAAACAACTTCTATAAAATTCTTAAAACCTTACTGCTTATAAAATATAATGCTATGCACCGTAACGGCACTGTACTGGCCCGGCACCTTAGGAGGAGGTACCTCTCACTCACAAACCGACGTAAAAAGTGCGGTTTCTGAGTAGCCAGTGGCGCTTTCGAGAGGAGAAGTAAACAAGTGCAACGCATCGGCATAGCAATTACGCGGATGTTTATGGTTGTTGGCAATCACTATAAGGTTCCGACCGCTCGTTTATCACTTTATAACATATAAGAAACTTTTTAATATCAATGTGGAACGCGAGTTTGGATATCGTACTGAATTGAACGCGAGTTTGAATATTGAATACCGAATGCTAATACGTCTACTTGCTTACATGCATTTGCATAGTTTAATTTACGTCAGCGTAATACTTATTAAGTATTTAATATAACTCTTCAGGAAATATGTCCGTCCCGGCTCCGCACGGATATTTCACGAAATATGGCGAAAGTTCATTGATTTACAAAAATATAGCAATTATGATCTACCGAATGCAAAAAGCGGAAAGTATTACAATAAAGCTACTTTTACGGATTCTATCGCCGTTTATTTGTTAATTTAATTAGCCTCACGTTTAAGATGCTTTACAGCAACCATGGTCAAGGGGTGGACTGAGATGAGAGATGTCCTGATGTTGTAAGTTTTTAAAAATATGCTTCTGAAACGTCGGGCTAGTTAAATTATTAAATATATCGCGATAGAATCCGTAAAAGTAGTTTTATTGTAATCTTAAGACATCAATTTGGCAAGTATGATTCTTGTACAGTGTAGGGAAACAATAAGAGAGGTTTTCTGGAAATTCCACACCAAGTGTTCGATACCCCTAAAGTCAGTACGTGGTTTAAACCTTAGGGCGCTGCTATATATATTGAAACCGTTAAAGTTTGTTTGTTATTTTTCATGTTAAAACTACTAAACAAATTTGTAGGGAGGAAGATGGTAAGAAATCGGAATGAAAAACTGGCCTTTAACACTGATCATTTAGAGGAAACAAAAAAAAATAGGACGGTTTTGATCGTTGAAATCCGAAATCATCTTTAATCAATAATTTCGGTGTTAAAATTATTTAACATTTCCACCACTAGCAACACTACCAAAGACGTACTTACTGACTTATGTGTCAAATATATTTCCGTCACCATCTTCTTTTAGAAATGTCAAAACTTAAACAGGTTTTCACTTTTAACTCGTAAATAAGCTGGCTAAATTAAATTGTATTATTCTTTACAAGACCGCGTCGGAAACGATCCGTATCTTTTAGCACAGATACATATTATAATGGAATAGCATAAAAATTTGAAATATTTTTAACGTGAAGACTTAAAGGCCGCCCGTGTGGAAAGGTTAAACGCGTGTGAAGCCGCGGGCGTAACTAATTCAGCACTATGTCAATGTACTAGCTCTAGCGACGTTAAGTAATCAGTGAAAAAGACGTGTATATGTATGAATGTTTCCTGATTGCGGTGTTCCTTGTGTGCTGCACGATACGCGAGACAGTTCCTATAAGAGGGTAATTGAACTGACACGTAAAAACGTTAACTTCATTACTAGTGAGACATGTTTCTTTTATAGTACAAGTAGCGTTTTGTGCGTTTTGTGTAGTAGCTGTTGTAGGGGAGGAGGAAGTGCGGGGAACGCATTTGCATGACAGTCATGAGGATGTCCGTGGGGGTCGGTATTCGTTAAAAGGCTCTGGTTGTTCATTTGCCATAAAACATATATAAACATCAGTTTCATTGTAATCAAATTGGACCGGCGCGATCAGGGGAATACTTCTCAACCACCTTGGTTATTCTGTCGGATTTTCAGCGGCTGTCTGTACTGTGGTCCGCACAGGGAGCAGTTTATCATCGGTACTCGAGAACATCAGATGTTCAATGAGAACGGAACCAACGTTCACTACCAGTGTTGCAATGATCGTAAAGTCAACGCATATAGCAATTAATTGACACGAAATTATCGCACTTTTCACAATTACGTGCACATGATTTGTGCACAAGAAAAAAAGTTTAATTAATGCTCTGTTATTAAAAGTGTTCGCTGTTATTCACAATCAGTATGATAATTGCGCGAGACACCAGCCAAAAATAAAGAAATTCAGTGTAGTACGAGTTATCGTACTTGTACTATAATTATCGTACTGTTGGGAACACTAGAAACTTCTTAAGTGACGATTTCATTTAATAGTATATGACGTCATTAAAATGAGCCTATGTACGCTCTAAGAAAAATATGTTAAAGTCTATAATCTTCTTTGTAGTGGAAAATCTTTGAAAATACAACAGTACTCAGATGTACCGTAAGATTTTCACTACTGCCAGTATATTTTACTACCAGCCATGTCCCGCATCATCGCATTATACTCCGTGGGAACAATTTCCAACAAAAAATTATTTTTCGAGGATTCACGCCCAACGAAGTTGGCATGGGGCAGCAGTCGGCTGGGCTGTAATAATGTTATAAAGATGAAAGCTTTGATTGTTTGTTTGTGTCAGTAAATAAAGTAAGAGACAGTTCACATACCCTTCAGCTGCGACGAGTATAGCCAAGAAAACCGCCAAGCAAAATAGAAGCTGAAAAAAAAATATATCTTTAATCTTTAAGGACAATCTATAGTTGTAATCACAACGTTCATACTGGGTAGTGAACCCAGTAGTTCCTGAGAAGATAAGAAAGTTTCGCACATACGTCTCCTGACTGAGATGTTCTTTACTTAAAAGTAGCACTCCTTTTCCACGATGTAAATGGAACGTAAATCATTTATATTTTTCATAACTTTGTCCTACTTAAAATATTGGACTTATTTTATTGCAATTAGTAAAAATTAAAAATATTTATACCAGCCACTGCAGCCTGTGGCCAGGTCAGCAAGCAGAAATATAAAATCAACATTTTGATTACCGAAATACAAACTCAAAAGTTCAAGTTAGGAGGACCGAGAATCTTTTGACCTCTGTCCGGTTTTCTTTATTATGTACTGTAATGAGGGGCAAATGTGTAGTCAGCCTTTTGTGACTACCGATGCCCATAAACCTCCGCATGGTCTATCGTGTTACAAATGCGTTCTCTCCTCTATCCCACCAATGAGTTGCTGGCTACTTAATAACCGCACGAATCATCATAGCATAGCCATAACCTTAGCGAGAGCATCAAGCGAGAGCTATCTGTTATGGTATTTGGCTGAAATGCAGAACTACATCTAACTAAATTCTTCCGCGGTACGGTTCCAAAGAAGATTTATATGCGTCATAATCTGTAGAGAAGAAGTCAAGCTCAATTTTTGTGTGTTGCCTTAGCCCAAATGAAGTTTAAACTTATCAATCAATAAAGCAAAGCAAAAGCAAATAAAGTTGATGATGATGAAAATATCCGCCTCTACATAGATAAACCCGAAAAAAATATTTAGTGCCAAAAAAATATCCGCCTCTACATAGATAAACCCGAAAAAAATATTTAGTGCCAAAAAAATAAATAATTTCTAATACTACTCATTATAATAATAATAAAATAAAGTAGTTCAGGAAAGAGGTTTAGGAATTAATTTACACCATTCGCAACGGTGTATGTTTAGTTCTGATAAAGTCACAAGTAGCCGGTCTGGGATGGATGCGAGTAGCAGGTTATGATCGGTCGTCTTTTAGTTCATTGAGAGAGGCCTACGTCCAGCAGTGGACCGACAAGGGCTGATAACGATGACGATGATGAAAGTCACGATAATAACATGTACACAATTCATAATTGAAAAAGTCGCCAGATTATTGTAAACTAAAACTATAATAATTTCTAATAAAAAAAGCACAAAAATGTGTGTAAAGTTGGAAATTTAGGAACGGTATTATTTTGTAGTTCATATAAAACCTTTAATAAAATTTAAGTTACATTTATACAATATAATTTTGTAATTTTAAATTGGGTATTATTTGCTTATGGTTAATATTTTGAACAAATCTAAAGCGGGAATCGAACCCGCAATGTACATGCAATAGATACTTAGACACTTAATCACTAAAAATTTAATTCGCTTGGACTAAATAAAAATTCGCAAATCCACAAATCCACAAAATGAAGAGAACGAACGTTCGAAATACAAGAGAGAACACTCTTAATTGTGGCAAAAACTCACCACTTTTCTGCAATCCATGTCTATTGTTTACAACAATGTGGAAAGCACAGTGATAAGAAGTTGAAAAAAACTTTGTTCTGGATTGTTCCACGAAGATGCAAGACACCTTAAATACCGCACTTGACTGAGTATGCACTGGTAATGCAAGCAGTTTATATATATATGACGTGTGAATTTCTGGATTTTTCCACGATTGTAGAATATTATATTTTATTAATTGTCGAATAATAATTATTATGTTAAAGTATTGTCGAAAAGGGGCCGTTATTATTTGTTTTGTTTTATGGTCAGGTAATAAATACTATTGACTAAGTTATGCTAGTCACTAATACATTGCAAAAATATATTATTATTTACATGAAACATACATAGTACATATATTATGTTAATATATATTTTTATATACATATTATTCTATTATGTACATGTAGTACATGATACAGGGAAGAACACATCTCCAATCATCATTTAGTAAGAGGTAGTGCCACGATGTAGTTGTTGAGTTGGGCCGGCACGACCGGGAAGGTACCTCTCAATCACATGATACAGCTATGATGGCTTATTGCGTGCAGTTTGTAAGTAGCCGGTGGCGCATTGGAGAGGGGAAGATAGGGAGGACAACGCATCTATCTGCATGATAATAATGCGCATGTCCATGTTGTCGGGAGTCATCGAAAGGTTCCGATTGTTTGTTTGCTCCTCTATGCTATAAAAGAGTCATCATCAGCTTTTATCCTCCCACGGTACATAGACCTCCATCAATGGAAGCCAAAACACCAATCTCCTAATCTTTGCAGACTGCGTCGACTACTGCGCATCGTTACATACGCTATATACATATATACACATATATATATCGTTTATGAGCGATTGATTGCCTGACGGACGGACAACAACGCAACCAAGAAACTTGTAATTTGGTACAATGGTGCGTCTCATGCTGTAATTGAGTACTAAAAAAGTATTTTTGGAAAATGCGAGAGCGAAATAGTGGGGGTGAAACGGGAATATATGTAACATTTCATATAATTTATAAAGCGGGGCTTGTTATAAATCCATTGATTTATAATTTTATATATTTATAATTTACACTCGATTCATACTTAATCATAGAATTATAATAATTGTATTGTTTATTATTTCACATTCTAGGGTTTTAACTAAAACTTAATTTAGTGTAACAGAGTTTTAGTAACCTAGGAAAAAGCGTCTTTAAAAATCTATTAAAACTTTTCTCGTTTCTTGAATCTTGAAATGAAAAAAAAAAAGAGTTACAGATGGATTATTAGGAAGAGGCAGTGACATATGTCCCATACATGGTGCATGACACTACATCCTCCTATACAACAGAACTGAGCCGGCACGACTGGGGTAGTACCTCTCGCTCACTTGATACCGGTCTAAAGTGACAGCGTCGCTGTCACGTTTCGTGCGGTTTGCGAGTAGCCGATGGCCCATTTGGGGGGATGATAGGAGGGCATCGCATCTGCGTAACTATCATGCGAATGTCCATGGGCGCCGGTAGTTATCAAAAGGCTCCGAAGTCCACCATTATTCCACTGTGTTCGAAGAATCCATGTGGGACACTTTCCAGATTGTGCTACAGGTTCCTTTGTACTGTAATTCGGCAGCGACACTGGTCAATGAGCCAGGAACAGATTTCCAGAACCGAGTTTCTCCCAGGCAAAATGTTATACAATGTGTTAAGTACAACTGCAGCCGCTTCGAGGATGGGTCAAGCAGCAGTATCTTCCATGCAAATAGATTAACCAAACCTATCAAAATAGAATCCACCTATTTTGTCAGCGTTCTTCTATTGGGCTAGATATAACTTCACAAATTTTTCATTAGAGCGTAAGTGTTTAGTAAGTGTCATTCTGCATTGCAGCGGAGTTGGACCAGCACGACACGGGATTTACCATCCGCTCACATTACGTAAAGTGACATCTTCGGCGTTTTGTGCTGTTTGTGAGTAGCCGGTGGCCCGTTGGAGTGAAGGAGGCGTTGGTATTCTTTAAAGGGATCCAGTTTCTCGTTTGTCTGCCTTCACAATAAAAAAAGAGACAAATTAATTAGCCGGAATTAGGATTCGCGGATATTCTCCCTACCTACATCTACAGTAAAGATCCCACTTTCTAGTCACATTGCGTGCGACGTTCATTCCTTTATAGGTTTTTCTATGAGACAGGGTGCAAACGAGCAGGTGGGTAGTGACTACCGCCGCACACAGACATTTGCAAGACTAGGCGTCTTACACACGCGTTGCCGCCCTTTAAGGAATAGGTATGCTCTTTTCTTGAATACCTCTAAGTCGTATCGGATCGGACATAGTAACTACAAGGGGCAAACGAGCAGTAAGTTTTGATGACGCCCATAGACATCGGCATACTTGTTACGCAGACATGTTGCCCTCATTTCCCTCCAAAAAGGCTATACAAACATAACATAAAAACAATTCAAAAAGACTAAACACCCGTGCTATGTTCGGTGTTTCTCTGTCCGACAGAATTCGTAACAGATTCATAAGGCAGAGAACTAAAATATATAATATATCCGATATCACGCGACGAATAGGCTCGCTGAAGTGGCAATGGGCTGGTCACATACTCAGAGGATCAGATGGCAGATGGGCCAGTAAGGTTCTGGAGTGGAGGCCGCATTTAGGAAAACGAAGTGTTGGTCGACCGTCCATCAGGTGGGAAGACGATCTCCGTGCAGTGGCCGGTCTGGGATGAATGCGAGTAGCAGGAGATCGGTCCTCTTGGCGTTCATTAAGAGAGGCCTCTGTCCAGCAGTGGACCGACAAGGGCTAATAATGATGATGATGAAACACCCGACTGCTAAGACTGAAAAGTAATAACAAGGCCAGCTAGTGACCGCCTCTACAGTAGGGATACAATTAAAATCTAAGCAAAAATCATATTAATTGACTACGTGAAACAGCAGATTGCTTTTCCAAATAAAAAGTCACCACCAGTCGGGTGTTCAGTTATTTCGTTGTCTTTATTTATTTTTTATTCTGCCGTTGTAAATGAAAACAAGGCCTTTATCTATATACATAAGTGTGATCGAATGTAAAACGCATACTCTTAATTATGTTGTACAGAAAGAAAAAGTTATAGGCATTACAAAGAGGTGATATCTGACAAAGAGAGCGAATTGTCTCTACGTTCACACACCTGGTACATCATTAGGTTTACACTAAATTATCTACATCACACACTAATTAATTATACAACAATCTTGTATAAATGGTTTAAAATTAAAAAGCATGCGTGGATCAGTGAATAATACACTCAAATTCGTGTAGAATTGTGCGGTTTGAAACAAGCCGGTGGCCCATTGAGAAGGGGAAATTAAGGAGGGCAACGTATCTGAATGTGTGGATGTTAACGGGCATTGGTAGTCACCATATGGCTCTGATTGGCGCTTTTTGTTGAAAAAGCATATATTATAGCATAGTATTAGTAATGAAGGAAAATTATTGATTTATAATCAGTTAAAACATTATAGTCTAAACATTCATTTCACAGAAAAAGAGTGCAGTAAGGTATGCTAACTCCTTTATGTGCCCTTAACTATTGTTTGCTACAGCGCCTTCCGCGTTCTCATCCTCGTTGTAGATGTTTATGGGCGTCGATAGTCACAAAGGAGACCCTCTTAACACCCCTATACTTTAAAACATGTTTCAGCTATCGTTAGGTTCAAAGACTGCTTGGCGTACGGTTCTTACCTAGTGGTCCCACACCTGAGTTATACCTAGAGTAGGAGAGTCTTATCACTTTGTGATAATGAGATTAGAATAGAGTAGAATATAATAAAATTCCAAAAAATACAAAAAAAAAATATTTGGGATAATTACACTGATACATAATACAAAGTGACACAATCTATGTTGCCTGTCACTTTTATGGCACATTATGTGTCATATATTTGCAAGTTGCGTCACGCAACATTGCAACTTCATTTCTTCCACGACACTATGTGTCATTGAGTTGAACCACCATAAAATTAGACCTATATCAAAAAGTAAAATGCAGTTGATTAGTTGTTATGTAATTATTTACAATTTGTCGTCCTGTCCAGTAGTCAAACGCACAGAGGATTAACCTCAGGAACCTCGACAGCATTGGATATGTTGTTGCGTTTTGTGCATTGCGTGACACGTGTGCAGACGGGAGGTTACTTACACTGGTTACTTATTCACATGATAGTGCAATGATAGTGACAGCCTTGCTGTCCTGTGTCGTGCGGGTTTAAGTTTCCAGTGGTCCATTGGAGAGGAGGAGGGAAGGATTAGGATTATGCGATGTCTACAGGTGTAGGCAGTCATCAAAGGCTCTATCTTACTATTCATTTAGCCCTATATGTTATAAAAATTGTCATTTGTGTGCCCCGAGGGAAGAGAGTAGGTACTACATATCCAATGTACTTAACTCCTCTTACGTTGCACATAATACTTTTTCTCGTCCCTACGGCGAAACTTCGAATTATTCCCCTGTCTTTCCTCCCGCTGCAAAGCTCAAAAGTATATAAGTAGGTCTGTAATTAGCTGTTATATAAGAAACCCCACCTTCATTCACCCAAATGTAACCATTTCACCGGTTACGCGTATCAGTCTTACTGCACACTTCCTATTTCTTTCTTGTTCCATTATTCGATTTATATCTTGAATACAATGAAAGCTGTGACGTAACTTCCCTGTTCCGAGCGACCGCCGTCTTCGATCGTGCAAAAAAAAAAAACACACACACACGTTAAAGCAAACAGTTAGTTGTCTCTCATACTTTCAATGTCTCCTTTTATTTTCTTTTAAAGTAAAACGTATTACGTATGGAACGTCCATTTCCATTGTCCATTTTGTCCATTTGTGAGGTCGAGGTAGTGCCATGCTGTACAGGAGGAGGCGGTGCCACGCACGGTGCATGCCACTATATCTTCCTATGCAACGGAATTGGGCCTCTCGCTCGCTTCATATCGGCGTAAAGTGACAGTGTCGCTGTCACGTTTCGTGCAATTTGTGTGTAGCCGGAGAGGGATAATAGGTGAGCAGCGTATCTGCGTGACAATCATGCGATGTTCATGGGCGTCGCGGTCATCCAAAGATTCCGATTACTCGTTTGCCCCCTTATGCTAAAAAAATGGATTCTATAGAGCTTATGGCGAAAAAGTGAAGAACCTCTTAATACCTAAATGTTCGTTCCGATTTTACACACACCGACATTTACTGTGCGACACATTTCTTATTTCTGCGTAATAGTCATTTAACATAACACTTGATTCAGTACGTATAATTTCACTTCTGTTAGATAACATTGAATTATGTGTTATATTTAATCGTTTACATTAAATTCATATATTGAAAATATTCATTTATATATTTTATTCCTTTAAAATTATTTGCTAAAATTTATTATAATAAAGTCGTTCTAGCCGAATTTTGGCCATGGCGGCTATCTCTATAGAGACTAGCCAACTGAGAAGGACACACCTATAGTGCGCAATAGTGAGGTTCAGGAGTCCTTGTTCACTCGTTCTCCTATTCTGATGGGACGGCAATCCGACACGGGATCAGGCGCGGGATCAAAGGCTTGACGTGCTCTCCTAACACGGTGATGCAACACCGTCAGCTTCCAGACTTAGGAGTGTTATTAAAAATTGTAAAATCAAAATAACACCCAGGTAGGTTTAGTAAGAGGTAGTGACACTCTGCATAGCAAGAGGCAGTGCTATGCTGCATTGCCGCGGAATTGCATGCATTGTGCCGGCACGACAGCTGAGGTACCTCTCGCACACATAATACCGCCGTAATATATAATCTTATCGGTTTGTAAGTAACCGGCGACCCGTAGGGACGGTAATAGGATCGGCATAGTAATTAGGTGGATGTTCATGGGCGTCGGTAGGCGTTAAATAGCTCCCGTTTCTCGTTTGCGGCTTATTCTATAAAAAAAGTTTAAACGCGGTACTCGAACTTGCTTCCCACTAGGCCACGAGAAAGTTAAAAACATGTGACAAGTTGCGCCATTTTGACAGGATTCTATGTTCCAGCAGTTTCCATTGTGATGGAAGTTTTATAAAGACTCTGATCATCAGAGGAAATGACTCCATCCCCATCTATTGGGCTGTTCGCAATTTACAATTGCACAATATGCGACGGCATAGTTAGCTGTTAAATTACGCCAGTGTGTTGTAAGAAAAATTTATTTAATTACTTAACTGTTCGCACAAATTCACTTGCAATGAAGTGAACAATCTGATACTATATACATACAGTAGAAAAAGTCTTTTCCCGGCCTGAACTTATGCGGTGGAAGCGAAGAGAAGCCCAATCTGTAGCTTCATCATATTATTGTGAGTTCTCGTCTGGCGACGACACTAGGTTTGGGATCGTAATAGGGACCGATCCTCCTCTCTACCACAGATGGGAGAGATGCATCACGATATAACATGGTTTGTAATAGCTCATTTAAATATTATTATCAAGACTAGAGAGGACGAGAGGGCCCTCCTTCCTCGACTCTGCGTCCATGGCAACTTGCGAGCTATCTGAAATACCTAACGCGAACCCTAATACTGACGGCATTGGTATTGTAAGAGCATTAACAGTTCGTCGGAATATCGAAGACTTTTCTATTTCCTTGTTTAAGGAGAGGATATTAGAGAAATACACCTTCCCTCTCTTTTTTCGCAGGTGTTTCTCTACCCATCTCTACGTAACCTACAACGCTGCTTTGCCGCTGAATTGTCAGCACGACCGGGAAGGTAGCCATCGCTCACAGGACACCACCGTAAAGTGACAGCTATGCCATCGTGATTCGTGCTATTTGTGTTGGCCGATGGCCCGTTTGAGGAGAGTAGGAAAGAAGGGAAAATCAAATGCAAGACAATTCATTCTGTAAATGTCTATGGGCGGTAGTTGTGAAAAGACTCCCATTGCTCGTTTACTATAAAAAATATACACATCTTATTCTCCTCAGAGGAAACTCTCACACTCACTGAATGAAGTAAGTATGGCCTCTACTGTGCCTTGAGGTTAAATCAGGAACAAATTATATCAATGTTTTCATATCAGTCGATATCTCGTGCAATGCTTCAGAGACATGTAACAATGAGGTCCTCCTCGACGGCTAGAGGAACTTGGCATTGCAGCCAAATTGGACTGACACGACCGAGGGAGTACTTCTCACTCACATGGTATCGCCCACATTAGTGACAGTTGTGTCGTTTCGTTTTATGCGGTTTGCAAGTAGACGGCACGACCGGGGAGGTACCTCTCGCTTACATAATACCGCCGTAAAGTGACATCTTCAGTGTCCGTGCGGTTTGTGAGTAGCCGGTGGCCCATTGGGGAAGGAGGGCAACGCATCGTCATAGTAATTATATGGATGTTCATGGGCGTCGATAGTCGTAAAAGAGATCCGATCGCTCCTTTGCCCCCCTATCGTATTAAAAAAGAGGACCCCAATGGAGGGGAGGAGGGGAGGGCAACGCGTCGGCATAATTAAACTAGTATTTATGGGCGTTTGTAGTCAACAAAAGGCTCCGACTACTCGTCTGTCCCCATACAATAAAAAAAATTAAGTTATACCAATAATGCGACCAATTGTCGCATTATATCATTGTCATCTCACTACTATTATACAATACGAAAGTCTGTAGGATGTGTGGATGTTTCTTGCTTGGCAATGTTGTAGCTTATGGAATAGAAGAACACTAAGTTATATAAATATTTATTTGACTCATTTATTTTTTATGTGATAGGGGGCAAATGAGCAGGTGGGAGACCTGCTCATTTGCCCTCTTGTGTACATTCTTTCCTTGAAGGCAGTTTCCACAGTACAGTTGTACGCGGTATGAAGAGGCGTTTAAACCGCATAGCTTTTATTTCTGTATTTTTAATGATTTAAATACAATTAAAAAAACGTAAATCCACAAGATCAAATCAATGAATTGATTCATTGATTCAATTGATCAATCAATCAATCAATCTCCAGGAGATCGGTCCTCTTGGTGTTCATTGTAAGAGGCTTATGTCCAGCAGTGGACCGATAAGGGCTGATAATGATGATGATGAAAATGAAATTTATTTATTTGTAGATCTACAGGCATCAAAGTGGTGGACGTGGAACTTAGAGTTTTGCCGCGATGTCCGAAAATGTAATTCTGCTGCTGGTATTAAGCTGAAAAATTCCTCTTAACGCCCCCATAGAAAATACCATAAAAGACGCACGGGGAACTCACTTTTGCAAGTGGTTAATCTGTCAGCGCGGAGAGAGTCGCGGGTAACTAGTGGTTGAATATGTCTACCTCAGCATATGTTTTCGTCTGTAGTCCACACGCACGAAATTGTGTCAATGTACGGCTGATTATAGTCTCACGCCGACGGCACGCGCACCGTCAGCGCTGATGGCCGAGATATATGAACTTTTAGGAAGCGTTTTTTGGTTATCAGCGCGCACGTGCCCGCTGATAGCTTCGAGTCAAGCGTTTTTTGGTGACGCTTAGCTATCAGCGGTCGGCGTGAGACTAAAATCAGCCTAACGAATGAAATTTGTAATGCTGTGTCCACACTCGTGCAAACATTGTTCGCGTGTCGCCGAAACAAGACGAACAGTAGTTTAGTCACGGTACGTTATACTGTTCATTACTGTTCCTGATATATGAGCAACTTAATTAATAGCGATGTAATTTTGATGAATTGTTATACTGAAAGCGTATCAATTTGTGGTGGTATAAATTATATTACTTTTATTTTTAGTATAATTTATTGGTTCAATATTAAACGCACCAAAAAATTATTATTGAATGAAGTTGATCTGCTTTTGATTGTAGTCGTCATAAATAGGAATTAAACCCCCCGTATGCACATAGTTCATTTGGGGGGTTTAATTTTAGAACTTCAAGTACTTCATGTCATAACTTCAGAACTGCAGACGTTATGGCATTGTCATGGGTAAATAAATCGGGCTTGGCCCACCACTCTTTCCCACCGCTGCAACTCTTGTACCGCCAGGATCGACAGGGGTCAAGGTGTGTAGGAATATGTTTGTGAAATTGTATGGAAATATTTAAAAAGATTGATAAATCGATCAGAGTATAGTAACGTGTTCTACATCACCGCCATCTTGTATTACACGTTGCCATGACAACAAATTCAGAAATTGTATACCCACATATGTTGTGCACAGAAGTTTTGGATAAAATTAGACAAAAATGAATAATTAAATGTACTTAATTAGAAGTCTAAGTATTAGTAAAACATAATTTATACTTAATGTAAAATTTATTTAGAAATATCCAGGATAAAACATTTAGCCTATCAGTCTTACACATTATTAATAAAATGAAATAAATTATTACATATGTATCATTGGTGGAGTAAACATTATTGCTTTGTTGTCGCCTTGTTCGAATCCAAACTTTGTATTTGTTGTGGCGTAGGATAATTGGGCGCATAGGTTTGAGCCACATACGGCCCCGGGCCCACCTGTTCTTGTAGTTTCTCCGCCTCCTCGGGCGCCACGGGGCACATGCAGGGCACTAACTGTACATGCTGAAGGGAAACAGGCGTGAGACTGGCCCCCGCGGGAACGCTTATGGGGATGGGAGCTATGTTCTGTTGCATTTGCATTTCCTGCTGATACTGCTGCTGCGGCTGCATTTGATAATATTTTCTCGACTCGTACGGGTACATATACTGGTATCTGTATGCTGGGGAAAGGTTTGTTGAAATTGGCTGCGCCCAGCCTTTCTGGGGTGACTGGCTCCTACAACAATAAAAGTATAATGAAACATGGGAGATTGAAGTTAATGAAACACGGGAGATTGAAGATAATGAAACACGGGAGATTGGAGATAATGAAACACGGGAGATTGAAGAACGCTGGAGATACTTTTTTGTTACTCCAATATTACTTAGTGCCTCGCAATTTACTATCATATGAGATAAATATAATCGATAATACGGATAAAAATGTGTGTAATCACATGCACGTTTACGTAGCCTAAATATAAAAACATTAAAATGTTATAGATACCAACCTTTACGCGCATAACTTAGATATGTAGTTTTAAACTATAAAACTTATAATAACTTTCGCTGCTTGTTATAACCAAATTCGCATTAGCATATTTACAAATAAAAAATCCAAAACAAGTGTCAAATCAACGGCATGTTGTTTTTTTTTAGCATAAACACATGAAAAGTAAGTTGTGTGTCGTATTAATAAAGGTTGCGTCACAACTTACCCTGAGTCGGAGCCCCATTTGAGGAAGAAGGCCTCTGCTGATGCCAACAGCGCCACACTCACTAAGAGGTACATCTGAAACAAGCAAATACATGTCAGTAAATGCACAACTATACACAAAATTACGCTCAGCAAAATACACAAAATTAGGGCAACGTATACAAATAGTACAACAGATGTAAAATATTTGCACAAAGCTTGCAAAGTGACGCCTACACGTTTTGTTCCGACTAAATAATTTTTGACTGGACTGGAGATAAATTAACTAAAAAATACGTCTGTATGTATCATGTCGCATGCTAGTAGCCCGTTATCAGGCCTCTTGGTGCTCATGAAAAGGCTCATAGCAAGTGGTTGTATACAAATTTCATTATTATAGAAACAATTGGAAGTCGTGCAAAATGCTCACAAGCCTGGCATTAGCTTTACGGCATAAGATTTAAAATCGCTCAGTTCATACCTTCATCCTAACATTTAGATTAAATCACACTATAGTAATAATAGTAAACACTAGTGTAACGTACTTAGTTTAGGTGGCATTAATTAAGAAATATAAATGAGAAACATGCAAATAATTAGAAAAGAATCCACAACTAAAACGTGTCCATCAAAAGACTAAAACAGGTATAACGTTTTTTTTAAACTTCTTGTGTCGCTTCGTTTGTTCTGGCCAACAGACGAAGCTACTGTATCGATTTTAATGAAATTTCACACAGATGTGAATCTGGAATTACTTTCTCACATTTCAAACAGAGGTATGTAATTTATTTTCGATTGACGACCTTTGAAAAGAAAGGGAACAGCTAGTGTATCTATTTAATATAGTTACATCAAAACTAGTTCAGTATTCATGGTGTGGTTGAGGGGCAAACGTCCACACATCCCATACATACTTTCACATTTATAATATTAGTACTCAGGAAGAGGTAGTACCATGCTGCATAGGAGGAGGTAGTGCCATGCATGGTGCTAGACACCGCATCTTCCTATGCAACGGAATTGGGTCGACACGACCGGGCACCACTCGCTCACATAATACCGCCGTAAAATCTTCGGAGTCACGTCCGTGCGGTTTGTGAGTAGCCGGTGGCCCATTGGGGAGGGAAGAGGGCATCGCATCGGCATAGTAATTATGTAGATGTTCGTGGGCGTTGGTTATCGTAAAAAGGCTCCGATTTCTAGTTCGCCCCCCTATTCTATTAAAAAGAAATAGTAAGATAAATGAGACTTTTTTTCCCCAGTCATGCCGGCCCATCTTCTGTAATTTGATGATTCCTCACCGTCTGTGAATGTGACATGCACTTTGTTGAAACGGATCCTGCGATGTTAGTGATAAAACTATTTTAATTCACTCGAAGCAAATTGGGAAGATTAAAAAGCTAGAATGTTGGGTACTGCATTACAACGAATTTCTCCAGCACGTCTGGGAAGTCACGTCTCACTTGCATGCCACCGCCGCCAAGTTGGATATGTGAGTAGCTAGTGGTGGTTAACAGGGCCTGGTTACGGACGTTAAAAAGGGCGTCGGAAGTCAGCAACTGCCTGTGATTTCTCGTTTGTCCCTGCTATAAAAAACATCGTTTTGTTATTTAAATTATTATTTAATGTACCATCAACCTGTTTGCATTAGTGAGTGATTAATGATAGGCCTACTACAAATTAAAATATTGTAATGGTGGAATTTTTAATTATAGGATGCCACGCGCTACGCCGTGCCATAAATAAAACCTTCGAATCGTTCACAGATTGTGTAAATGTTTCTTTTTGTCTATGAATTTAAAAGATTTATTTATGGATGGTGCATGGATTAAACTGCTCTTTGGATATTTTAAATATGGAATATAAATAATTTCCGGAAGCCTAATTTATATCTTAGGTGTTTATTGTGCCCATCAATTTCGGGACATTACTATAAGACAGAATATTCAGTAGAAAATAATTATAATAATTAATGTAATGTGTAAATGAAACGTAATAACAATGTTGTTCTAGGCGAATTTCGACTACCGTTGTCTTCGCTTTTGAGAAGAAAATTTGCGGCACGTGAAAGTATTGACGCACAAATGCATTCTCCATTCCCTCATTCTCGTATTCCGATGAGACGGTGATCCGACGAGACCAGAGATAAATCAGGCGCTGGACCGACGGCTCAATGCACTCGCCAAGGCACGGGGGCACACACCGTCAACTTTCTGACTGTTATTTATTAGTGTCTGTTTGAGATAATATCACGCAGCATTGCAGCAGTGTTGGGTCAGCAGCAACTAACCGGAGAAGTACATCAAACTCACAGGATACCGCCGCAAGGTGATAGCTAATCCGTCAGCATTATTGCGATCGCTGTGTTTTCACCAGATCATTTGAGGATAGAATGTATATTCTGCATATAGTTATCCTTATTCGATTGTCATCAAAAGACTCTCGCCATAAAAGGACTGCTCGTTTGACACCTGATGCGTTAAAAGAAAGCGCAATTCTTTTGCTGTAGTGTTGAAATGGTATGCACTTATATGAGCAGGTGGAAATTTCTCGTAATATCGGTATACAAACAATCGTATACCTCGTCACCATTATTGGATCCTTCAGATGTTGTCACAACATACATGTTAAGAAAGTAAATCGGAAAATAGGGTTGACACGTTCATAAAACAATTCTAAGCGTATTGTTGAATTAATGTGATTTTTTTAATTGAATTCATATTAAATATGTGCCTCACTAGCATCATCGTCATCGTCAAGTATTTGCGTTGTTACTTCATTGTTATCCATTTTAATGTAAAACTATTGTAAAATGCAAAATGTTAATGAAATACAAAACAATAAGTCCTCACGACACGCAGATACAACCGAGTACCACATGTAACAATACTTGCAGGTTTGCGTTTCAATATTAAACATACTTATTATAGTAAATAAGTCACTATCTTCATTATTAAATAATTAGGTCCTATTATAAAAAAAGTTGTATTAACTGTAAAGATTGTGAACATAGCCATAATTGTGAACATAGCCATAATTGTGAACATAGCCATAATTGTGAACATAGCCATAATTGTGAACATAGCCATAATTATAAATCTAAGAAAGTATATTTAAGCTCGTTGTTACCCGGCCGGATTATTTAATAAGGAAAGGAGTTACCGATGTAACACAATATCTGTATTAATCTTAAAATGTTGATAGATAAATATAAATATATTCTGCAACATAATGAGTAAAAGTAATTGATTATATCTTAAAAAAAAAAACTACTTCATTTTTAAGTACGGTTAAAAAATTGTATCTGTAATAGACATAATATAGAGTACGTTTTTTTTCATAATGGATCAAAAACTACAAATACTTAGAGCAAATTTTAAATGCGTATTTTCATATAGATTTAATTTAATAATAAAATGTGTACCTATAAAATAATTAATCCCTCCTACGTTTATCATTTTAGCCAAATTAACACAAACTTAAGTAAAGTTTCATGTACACGATAGATACTTAAATACAAAATAAATATCATGCACTCATCAATACTAGAGTATACCGTTGATAACCCTAAGGACGATGAATAGATTACTCCATCACTGACCATAGCCACCATATAAATTGAAATTTCGACCAACAAAAGATAATCGTTATTGAGAAAATAAATACAAAGTGATAGCTCAACAATAGGGCCCGATTGATTTGTTATTCAGCATGTGATGGCCCACGTTCATTATACGTAAGTCACGATTCCTTTTCGAGTATTTTAAAAGACACCAAGTGTTAATTTAAATGTTCTTTTTAGATGAACTACGTAAAAATAATTTAAAAGAATAAAACATTATTTTGCAAAACAAAGCTAGCAAAAGGGAAAAAATTCATAAAATTTAAATATTTTAAAAGATGAATAAAATTAAAAAAAAATGTATTATAAAATATAGAAAAACAAAAATGTATATTTTTACTCACACCCGTATTTTTGAGTTGCATTGCACTATGTTATACGACGCTCAGCTGACACTTGTCGTTCTGGGAACACGAACGCCCCTGGCTCACCGAAGATGCGCGCACCCAATCCGATCGTGGAATGACCGATCCCTAGGGACCAATCGTTTTTTATACACGATTTTCGAAACATTCCGAACTTAAAATCCGGTCCCTGGCTCGGCACGGTATAATAATAATCTTATTAACTTATCTGTTCCCCTATCTTTACTTACACCATACCGTTATATTAAACTAAATTCAAGAGTGAGTTTTCTACACAAGTAACTTATGATAATTTCACACTTTTTATGTACCACTAAGTGGCTGGACACGGGGTTATTCCATGAAGGATGATCGGCTCGTTTCTTTGGTGTGAGTGGGGTTGGGTCTTCAATGTTTTGGGATGATTATCTGCACCATTAGCAAATTAAGAGGAGAACAGCGTTTTTGTTTTCATGATCTTGTACGATCTAATAGTCGCGCAGCGACAGGTGTATATTATTTATTTGTACAATACTCGTGGTGTAACGGTAAGCATGTTTAACAACAGTTGCGAGGGCCTGGGTTCGAGTCCCCGGTCGGACGAAAGTTTTTTTGGGATTTTTAAATTTCTAAATACAGTCCGGAGTCTGCAAGCTGGCGGTGCTACCCTCTCGTGCCTCGGAGTGTTAAGCCGTAGATCCTGTGCTCTAGAATGTGCCCGGCGCAGTTTTCTAGTCACTATAGTTCAATAGAGTTCAACGTGGACAAAATTCGTCTAAGGCGGCATTATTATTATTAATTACATAATAATGTTAACTGTAGAAAACTATTATATGTAATATTAAGAGTAGTAGAAATGGTGTTAGCGTTTCCCACAGAAATGATCAGAGGATGAATCCAGCACAATTAGAACGACGGACCACAGATTCAACAGTAGTGAAAGCGTTAATCATATTAATTGTCACACAGTTTCCTAACCAAAGATGCCTTTTTCTTTTGATTATAATAGATTCGTGTTTATCTTATCCTTTTGAAAGTCCCGTAGCATGTATTCAGTGGCACGTCACGTATTTACATTTGTTAGCCCGTATTACAATTAAACAATTATTACACAAGTACAGGTCCGGAAAAAAAGTATAATGCAGCGATTAGTAAGTGAATCCACTTATTTAGCACTTATCGGTTTTGATGTGTTTAGTTTACGCGACTAACAATCCCGTATTATTACAATAAAACTACTTTTATGGATTTTATCGCGGTTTATTTCATAATTTTTCTGGCCCGACGTTGTAGAAGCTTTACAGCAACCATGGACCATGAAATCCGTAAAAGTATTTTTATTGTAATGACTTATCGGTTTTGATTGCCTTCTGGATACAAACTATGAAAACATCGCAACGAAACTGCCTTTTGCGCTCATATTTCTTTCTGATAGAAAGGTACAACATTTTAGATAAAATAACGAAACAATACATATCCTAGACGCCACAAATCTACTTCAGTACACATCTAGTTAGTGATATTGATAAGTCCCCAGCTTTAATTAAATTGGTATCTACCTACCTCAGATATAACGACTCTTATAGGGCCCTAGTAGGTACCTATAGTTCAGTACTAGGTATTGTTTCCTACTAGTCTTCTCAGTCTTGTAGGAAACAATCAACCATAATGGGGAGCTAGAGTTTATTGTTATACTTATATTGGGTATTACTAGTAAAATCACCCTGAGTCTTTGTGTAAATACCATAGTAGTTTACAAATATGTATAAAATGTATACTTTAATATCGACGTACAGGATGTTCTAATTGCCAAGGTGAGCAGGTGTAATAGGTGTAATGAAGACCGAATATATTTTGATGGGATGTGTCTGACGGGCGTGGCGAATGAGTACAACTCTATTGGCGGCCCTTCCTCGATGACTCGTCAGGTTAGCTGACGCGTGAAATCCAAAATGGGAGCATCGTCAGCAACGGTGCAACGAAAAAAAAGTTTGTTGAATGTAACTGCTAAATTACCTTTGATTGATATTGTACTGTGGGTCTTCATTATAGGATTTCCGCTGCTATGACCCGGCGGGGATCGCAGACGGGCGTTTGTTCAGCAAGAGATACGCCATGCCGGTTACAGTTGAGAGGCCAGGATGTGTCTTGGGAATCCCCGGTCGTGTACCCAGATGCAGTATCGACCGCGTGCTGCGGTTGGGCTCGTAGATCGACCGAATGGTGGAAATGGAAAACAGCACGCGCTTTACTGCGGGCGGTACTAGTTTCCGGACTTCTTACACGGACGAAACTAGGGATTTACAAGACATACATCGGATCACGCCTCCCCTACGCCGACCCCGCATGGAACGCGCTAACCTCCCAGGCCCAGGAAACGCCTGCAAGCCCAGCAGAACATCTGCCTATGGGTCATCACGGGAGCCGGTCGCTACGTCCGTAA
>JAFELO010001888.1:198434-212982 GCA_017140195.1 Eumaeus atala
CATCATATCCATTAAAAGGAATAGGAATGAATGTCGATAGGATTCGGCATTCGATATCCAACGAATATACATTAAGAAGACGTAACGTTAACTATGGAATATTAAAACCACGTGATTATTCATAAGTTATGGGTTACATCTCGGAATTCCGTAATTGTTTCAAGTAACATATAAGTTAACAATAAGATGTAATAACATCACCTCACGGGTTCAATCAGGTAATTGGCTGGCGAAATTTGTCTGTGAATTATTTCACAGAATAAATCAGAAAATTATCTTGTGGAAATTACAAGCGAATTATCTCAGGGAATTAATTAAGAAATCTAAAAATCATTCTGAACCACTAAACTGGATTACTAAAAAACTTTAACTGGACACTAAAATGAATAAAGCTATTCGACTATGAAGTTAGTGATCGTAATTAATTTGTATAGTTAAAAGTCTGTCATGTGTCTACTAAACAAGAAGTATGTCTCTTGGACGCCCACGTACAGACTTGGTGAAGTCTATGGAGAGTGGAGACACATGTCCAACCTAAATTCATAAAAAATAAAAAAGTCCAAGTCCCAATCAAAATTTGAATCATTTGCAAGAGAAGTAAATAAATAAATATAAAGCCAATTTTCTTTAAGTTATTTGAGCATACATACTTTTGTACCGGTAGATTAAAACACCGAGTGTTTCAACATCTGATGCTATAAAAATATATACGTAAACGCACCAATAGAGAATTGAAGCGGAGCAAGCACGCGAAACAGAAAAAAACGCCATTCAAGTCTCTATTAGTACGGATAATGTTATTAATCAAAGATTAATTGAAATCTATCTTAATAACCACAGTTGTATATAGATTAATATTCATATAATTTAACGCCAATATAATATCGACAAAACTACTTATCACATTCTTCAAATCAAACAACATTGACAAACTATTAAATGCAAAGTATACTTATCCTAGTTCACTCAGTCATGAAAAAAATATGATGTTATTGCTTCTACAGATTAAAGCACAAATCAATTTAAACCTTAATAGGATAAAAACTAAGGTCAAAATCGCTTATTGTCCGATACCTTACACACTGTACAGGTAGCTCTCCAGTTTGGTCTTCGGCGATGGTTGGGTGAAGGGGGAGAACCAGAGGATTGAAAACCGACCGAACACGGACTGTATGCTCTTCCATCGAGATTTACGCACCCAACGCGCTTGTTCCTTCTTCAATTGTTCGATGCCCTGAAATGTATATAGACGAGGTCATAATAATAATAATAATAATGATAATAATAATAATAATGATAATGATAATACCTGTGGACTTATCACACCACGTCAGCCTAGTCCTGGGTAAGTACCGTATGGACTTGTGTTACAGGTACTAGATAATATATTTAATATTCTTATAAATATAAGAAAATTTATATATTTAACATTTTTATTATAGAAATACATATATAAACATCCATGACATAGGCGGGATTCGAACCCGCGACCTCTTACTTAACACGCAGAAAAACCGCCACGTTACCAACTGAGCCAGCCGGTCGTCGGCCCTACAGATTACTGTATAAGCGTCAACTGAACATACAATATTACGGCGCTTTCCGACATAAGGTTGGGAGCTTTTCTGAATTAAGATTGGATCTTACCACATTGCGGCGCTTTTCCGAATTAAGTTTGGATCATACAACATTGCTGCGCTTTCCGACTTAAAATTGGATACTTTTCTGAATAAATATTGGATTTTACAACTTTGCGTCACTTTCCAAATTAAAATTTGATCTTTCATTATTGCAGCGCTTTTCCGAATTAGCAATACGTTTTACAACAATTGCGGCGCTTCCCCACATAAGATTGGATGCTTTTTTTTATTAAGGTTCGATTTTAGATCTTTTCGTCGCTTTCCGAATTAAAATTGGTAACATTGTGGCGCTTTACCTAATTAGGATTGAATCTTACAACTTAGCGCCACTTTCCGAATTAACATTGAAAACAGTGCGGCACCGAATTGAGTTTTGATCTTACAACACCGACACGCAGTTTGTTTTACGGGAGTATTAATTTGTGAGATTTTAAAACACATTTAAACAAGCATATTTCACGAGCATACCGTCTCATCATTCCAGATCGCATGCAGTTGTGTTCCAAGCATCACAGCGGTGAACACAGCGAACAGTAGCGCCTCGGCGATGAGAAACAGTAGTAGCACCACCGTCGCCGGCGGTGAGTACGTGCTACACTCTCTCCATTCGTGTCGGATGCACGTCACGAATTGATACACGGAGAGAGTCAGCGAGTGGATCGATATAGCCGCTATGTAGAACTGAAATCATGTTAGAAAATCAGCACCATCAGCGGGACGACGTCCACTGATGGACATCGGCCTCCCCATAGAGCGACATAGGTCACGGTCACAAGTCACTGCTAAAACATATTATGAACCTACATTTTCTTTGTGAGCTTTGATAAATTAAAATTAAGTTAGTAATGTCAATTTTTGTACTGTGTATCGGTTTCTGGTAGCCCAAGAATATAATGAACGCCAATACGACCGATATCCTGTAACGTGTTACACTTACGCTACAATAAATACGATATACAAACCATCCTCAGCTGTCCTAAGAATCTGTATATTTTGTGCTAGATAGTTGCTGGCCCAGGGAGTGGTAGTACATATTACGCCGTCAGATGGGGCAGTGATACAGTCGACATGCCTGTTATGGGTGGGGGAGGGGGGAAGGAAAGTTACCTGGTTATCTGTTCGTGGGCGACGAAATTCCCCGAAGCCCGCCAACACCTCGGGCTCCTATCGTGGAAAAAATAACTTACCGTAAAAAGCACGAAGTACTTCTGATTGTTTTCACCCACGCAGTTGTTGACCCAGGGGCAGTGGTGGTCCATCTTCCTGATGCAGCGCTGGCAGACGGAGCAGTGGTGGGCTCGCTCCGGCTTGATGCTGCAGCACTTCGTGCACTTGAATATTACCTGACCCTCGCGGAAACTCATCTGTTTTATCATCTCCTTGGTAGCGTTACCTTTTGGTACGGCACCCTGGAATAATCACTTTTACTTTAGACGTTGTACCAGCGGAATGATACACGTTAAGTAACGAGTTTCGGTGACGCGTTTCGACCGGTTTGTTAGTAGCCGATGACCTATTACAGAGGCGGATAGGAGGGCTTTGATCAGCAATCCTTATGCGGATGTTTATGAGCGCCGGTATTCATAAAAAGGCTTCGGCTGCTAGTTTGTCTTTTATAATAAAAAAAGACATGTATCAGATATTAATAGTTTTACTGTGAATGAGGTAAGGCCCGTAACATTGATTTCCTTAGCCCACTCCGTAGGACACGTTATAACAGATGCAATATATATAAAGTAGTTGCATTACATAAATCGCCATATTACATTACGGCTAGCCAATTTAAAAAACGGAGCAGTTTTCATTTGTGGCGGGCCTACGAATAGCGGGGTTGTCATTGCGAGACGTTCTTCAATATGGCATCTGAAGTTTAGCCATATTATATATTTTAATTTTAGGCAGAAATATATTATAAATGCCAAGTGTTTTGAGTGCAAATAAAAAAAAAGGAAAGATTTTGTTGGGAGCTAGGCTCCCCCGTCTAAATCTTCGAACCTATGTAGGCAACATTTTTATTTCCCTGTATTCGATAATCGACGCCATTGTTGTTGTCACGTCAAGCAACACCGCAAGTGTTAAAATTAGGAACTAAAATGTGTCTAGGAGACGGATGATGATCCACTTAAACTCAATAAGGCTAGCCTTTCTGAATAACGTATAACGGCGAACACTTTCTGGTCGAATTTTTCTCTGGCGTACTGAATCCGGCTAATAGTTGGCGCGCCACATAATGAAACAGTCCTGTTTTTGAAAATGGCTCTGCGTAATGAAATACGGTGATTTAGAGAATCCGCCTGCAACATATGTACAATACAACCTCTATGGATAAATCTAATTTCTATCTATTACGTACATGAGATACGGCCGGTCCTGTGAGCACATGCGTTAAGTACGAATGAGTAAAATTTGATGTGTAGCACAACGGCACACTTTTACTCTACGAGCTGGTGCCGCGTCTTTGTTCCGTACTTCTTAGATTCCACAAGTCTTACAGTTCAGCTGATCTCCCGCGATTTTTACATCGGATGTCACCAGATGTTTAAGATCCTTAATTTGTATGTTTTTCATTTGAAAATAAATGTATAAACGGTAAACTCCACCCGTGATTTGTATCTTGTTACGATGACACACAATTTTTTACTCGTGTATAAGATCTGGCATCACCGCGTGGTTTCACCCGCGTAACTCCGGTCCTATTTTATATTATAGTCGTAGTGTAATTGTATGTAGCCTATAGCCTTCCTCGATGAATGGACTATTCCACGTAACAGATTTTTTCAATTCGGGCGTCGCCATTAACGTGTTCAAAGAAACAAAGTAGCTTCTAACTTCAGCTTTATATTATTAACATGGATAAGTCTCACTGGTCATCTCAAGAAATACAGTTCAATAGACGTTGACTTACGTTTACAAGCTGCGTTGCAGAATTGGGAAGGCACGAACGGGGTAGCTGTCACTATAAAGATACCGCCGCAAAATGAAACCTAGGATGACGCGTTATACGTGGCTTTTAATGGCCTATTATACGGGAGACCACAAGAGTGGCAACACGGGGATGTTTATGGGCGATGGTAATCACCAAAAGGCCCCGGCTTTTCTAGTTTGCCCTGCTCTTCTATAACAAAGCTACATTTATTGCGCTATCTGCTCATTCTTGAAATTTAGTTTGTTAAAATAAGTGCAGCGAAGCGGACGAAAACTCGGCCAAATATAATGTCGTCCTAGCCGAATTTCGGCTACAGCAGCCATATTTTTGAGAAGAGCTATCAGCGCTGGACGTATAGTGAACAAGTGTGTGCGCAGACACAAGTGCACTCTCTTCCTTTATTCTCATATTCCGATGGGAGGGTAATCCGACAAGATCGGTGGAAATACAGGCGGCGTGCCGACAACTGAACGTGCCCTCCGATTCACGGGACAACACCGCCAACTTCCAAACTCCAGCCTGGTATCAGTTCTTTGTCAAATATTTATGTTAGTACCGAGGCATAGACTAAATAGACTAGCAATAACATCTGGTTATCGATTGTTAGAAACATCTATACAATCGATTAAATATAAACATCAGTCAATAAGATTAAATATTTCTTGCAATCCTTGTTTCCTGCCACCACATTATGCCGATAATATTTAAACGATGAGTAGAGTTATCAATAAGAGGACGCACTCCTTTCATGGGGAAATTTTGGACTGCCAATCGTATGGATTGTTTTGGGGACGCCAGATTATCACGGCAAACGCCATGACAGCAACTAAAACTGACCGTAAATCATAATCCAGCGGATTAATTTCATCTAGATGAAAGATAGTCTTCAGCTCCGATCAAGTCCGGAACGTTTGTTTTAACTAAGATTGGGTGTGGATCAAGCTTTATGTTCTGGTCCCGAGTCTTGTTGGAAGGAACCCAGTTGGTTAAGCATGGTGTTATTAAGGGGCTTAACTACCTTCTCAAGAATGGTATCTTGTAAAAATATAATGGCGTCGAGAAAGGACAAATGGGAAAACGCAGCGGACAATCTTGTAAGAATGAAGTTTCCAAATTCAAATGCAACTTCTTTTATTTTTAATCGTGACAGTATTTATGGCCAGACAACAATATTTTGGGTGGTAATAACGGTGGGGTATGTGGTGCGAGCCTTAAAAAGCAGCGAGCACAGGAGTCGAATGCCTACTAAAACTTTTATGTAAATTTGAAATTTGTTACAGCAGCTCCTTTTATGATGTAAGTTTAACAAGCAATAATTCTTAGATAACAAGAACCATATAATACTGGTGATAGTCTGGGCACTCGGGTTTTAACAAAATATTTTTATTTCAAGTAACGCAAAAATGGTAGAAACAGTGTTATTTCAGTTGACAATTATTTGTCAATCAATTTACTTAGTTATCTTCTAATCTACGGCTGTAGCTATTAAAGTGAGGCCGAAATGGATGTCATCATGTGCAAAATCACTTGAACAAAAATCAGCCAACGATATTGTTATGTACGATTATATAAGAATATACTCACGGGATCTGTGAACATTGTCCGCAAATGCGACGCGAAGGCGAGGAAAGCCAGACACTGGAAGATGAATATGTTGACCCAACTGTATATGGGATACATGGAGACTCCCGGCAGTAGCATCACCATCATCACAACGAATTCCGCGTAGAATATCAGCAGCCATGTCATCGCCGCGCATATTATGCCGCATATGTCCTGGAATAACATGTGTCTAGCGTTACCTCCACCCTGTCAAGAATCTACACATATTATAAAATAAACTCCCCAAAAGTCTTACGTCTGTATGTTACCGATTTTCTCCAAATTCCCGAGGAAAGTTTTAATGTATATTTTATTAAAGTAGTAGTAGTAGTAGCTAGTAAAGTATAAACTAGTATTTTTTAATAGAATAGTGAGGAAAACGAGGAATCGGAGACGTTTTACAACTATCGAAGCTCATGAACATCCACATAATTACTATGCTGATGCATTTAGAAGTTATACTACTTTACGCCAATAAGAAAAGATATAGTTCTTTTGTGTGTGTTGTCTGACTTCAGGGCTTCTCATGAGTGGCGTGTGTGCGCATCGTAAAAATGTATTCCCAACTTTTTCCCTAACGCACCAAAAGAAACGTAATTGAAGGAGGAAAAATCTATTTTTTAACTGGATCTTAAATACTTAAGACGGATTTTATCATACCAAAAAATAGCAACTTTTTTGACACCCTAAAAACAGAAAACTCATTGAAAATTACAATTTTCGCAAAGAATCGAAAACATGTTAATCTATAATATCTATATGCAATAAATTGTCGGTGTTCCTGCGTCATACTGTTCGTAATTACACATTTGACACAAATAACCAATGTTACCAATTTGAGAGATTCTCCCCTAAATTTAGTGAATAAACAATTGGATAGTAACTTTATGAGGCTTAATATTTTTAGGGTTTTATGTTCAAGTATCAGGAACAACTCAAGCTTGCTAGATTTGAGTTTAGCCGATGATATTCAGTAAATCATTGATTCAAAATACCGACTTGTTTTCCAGTGTCGATTATAATTGTCAAGCAAATATTTAAAATTTGCAATTTTGCATTTTAAATGTAAAAGAATAATGATTTTTAATGCAAAACTTTCAATTATTGAAGTAGTATGAAATTAAAAGAAATATAGAACAAGTGACACTCATCGATCATCTTGTACATACTTTGTACATAAAGAATACCCATAATATATACTTGTGTCGTGTGGCAGCACTGGAGATGAAGTAAAACCTTCATTAGTAAAAACTTTGTTTAAGTATCCACATGAGGGTGTACTTATATAAGGACACGTAAGTGTGTATTTAAGTCTCGAGTGGCGGCCCTGCACCTGAAGACGGAGTGTTGGTCAGCCTCCTACCCGGAGGACTGGCGACTGGTTTAATGTGGCGGAGAGCCGCTGGATGCACGTGGCAAATGGTCGTGACTCATGAGGGAGGCCTATGGCCAGCAGATGGAGCATATGTACGTCGTCCGGCTAATAATAATAGTTATTATGTTTCGTTTTATTTAATTAAAATAAGAAAACCTTTGCATATTATATTAAACTCATCTCCATGTAATTTTCAACTGTACCAAATTTAACAATTCATTCACACAAAATCTTTGAAAAATAGATGGGTTTCTTTCTAAACCCATCCCCTTTTCAAAGATTTGTGTATTAATATATAGATGTAGGAGTAATATCACGTCACGTCGTGGCTGACAGTGTTTTTGACGTTCGCTCAGCGTAGCGCTTTACGCTTTGCCGCCCATAACCATGGTTCCTTCTTGAAGAATTGCCAACACCAAGATTGAATCCACATTTTTTAAATTCTTTACTTTATAATATTGCTTAGACACTAATGAAATCAGGTGAGAAATTAACCACCACAGAAGATTGGATGGAAACCGCGCTTTTGATGACGGAACTGCTCGACCAGATGGTCTGTGGAGATGGGTTGTGGTTCTGGAACTACAAATCTACCTTAGGTAATAAATCTATCTACCTTATCTACCTTATCTTACCTTCTCCCCTAAAAAACCTACATAACCTTCACAGAGGAGATGTCCCACACCAAATGACAACCCCCCGCCAACTTTGGGACAGTGCAGCCCGAGAGCTCTAGCGTAACGAGCGCGGAGAGGTGCGCTTCCGTTTCCAAACAGCCAGACCCAAAAGCTACTACGCCAAACAGTCAAATATAGTCCGCCGCGAATTGAATTCCCTGCCGCATGCATAGAAATGAATAATATGCATAAGTTATTGAGTATTATTACATTAATTTACACAAAAGAAACATTATGTACAATATGAATTTATGATATCTTCATTGCAAAAGGCATCTCAATGCCACGACGGAGCGGCATAATTTTCCCGTAAACTGGAAGCGAAGCGCAGATTCCGGCGGAAGTAATTCACCGTGAAAATGAAAACATTTCTCGCTGCATCCCATAGGTAAAACAGGATATTGGTCGCGACCTACAAACCTATCTAGGGCAGTTGTACATTATCTAGAATACGTAAAGCCTGGAACGCGCCTATCATATAAGCGCCGAGACGTAGCTTATGCGTTCCGTAAAAATTCTTTATATTTATTACGTTGATCCTGAAATACTTTTACAATTTCATTTGAATAAATAATATTTTTTTTATACATTTGCTACTATTTATTGATCTAATTTTACATTTAACATTGTATTGATATTACGAATTTCCATCCAGAATATCAACTTTAATCGAAATAAGTGGTACAGTCCATTTAAAACACATTGTAACACATGTAGGTTCCCATATAATGATTCAACATTGTCAATTGATTACTTGTTAGGAGCCCGTCGTATTTTCGCGCGGGTATTTAACATGTCGAAAACTATACATTTACGTAGGCGATGTAAAGATTTCTTCGGTGGTTTTTAGATTTCGTTGGGTTACATTATCGAAGTTTTCACACGTAGGAATTCGTTACAAATGAAGATTTACTATCGCCTATGTTCATCAGTGATAATATAGCTGTCTAATGGTCCCCACCATGGTTCAAGCCTTGTCGTGGCGGTGGGGCTTAGTAGCCTGGGGTGAACCCAGGCGAATCCAATTGAACATTGAAATTGAAAATTGAGGAGGATCTTTGCACCTCTCTTATAAGAAGAGGGGGGCTTAAAGATCAGGAGGAGGAATCACTCTCGGTACCCCTCTTATAAGAAGATGGGACCTAAGAGCAACAGGAGGTGGCGCTTTTGCGCACGGGGCAAGGGGCGAGGACGGGAACCTCACCCCCTTTGCACTGTCCCATAGTGGGTGGGGTTGTCCTGTAGTGCTGGGTAACCCCATCTGTGGAGGTGGAGTTGGTCCCTCTGGGGGCTGACTAGCCGTCGAGGTGCCCTGATGATTGTTGTTCCGGGGCACCTCACCTAAGGCGGCACGGATGGCACTCGCGGTGGTTTTTGTGGGTTTTCGGCACTACCATGTGCCGCGAGTCCCACACACCGCTGGACCCCACCCCGGGCCGGTGAAGACCCGTAAATGCGTTTCCCCGCGTCAAAAGTTAAGGTGTCTATGGGTAAAATATTTTTTGTTCAAATCAGTCCAGCACATTTGGAGTACTCAAATAAAGAAAAAAATTGATTTTTAACAAACGTGCAACTACTGTAGATAATATATAGCCTATCATGGATCGCAGTTACGCGGGTGAAATCACTTAGGGTGTGAAGAATAGATAGTAGCCGCTTCGCAGACCTACCGAACGTTACGGTAAAGCCGTTTCGGAGGAGTAACGTAACTAACTTATGGCACTGGATTATCTCGGTATAATCCGTAAGGGATCTGGCGTGAAGATTATTTTGTTGTGGTAGACTTCATATACGTGAAGGTTGAAGTTGAGTTCTTGTCAACCATGAGTAGACTAAATCCCATAGCTTTCATAAGTAAGCAGCTAACGTGCACTGACACCGACCTGAAGGCTAGGGCTATGTAACATATGCCCCTCATAACTTTTAAGGTTCTGGACCTCTGAAAAACGGGGTATTTGTAGGATCACTTCGTTCCCTGTTTTTTTCTACGTTTGACAAGGAAATATAGAGGCTTAGCGTAGTGAGGACCTAAGTGAACTCAACTAGGCGAGGCATCTGCTTATTCGGATCGTAATTTGCGTCCGAGTATGTACATCCTAAAAAAATGGGACTACGACACATATAGATTACACACATCGCGTGACACACCAAACTCAGTAACGACTAATATCGGTTTATTTCCAACCGGTGCGGATTAAATAATTCAATCGGTTAGCGTTTCAATCAGTGGAATACGTAACTACTCAATTACCCCGATGGACGTTTCACAATATTGAATGCATAAACTGTTGCGCGACGTCAAATTACCGTGAATTATATATAACTGTCGCCTTATTGGTACAGCATCCAGGCTTTATACGACAATTCGTTGTCTTAACTTTGAAACGGAAGAAATAACCAGAAGTATTTTCTATTTATGGAAAGTTAGGTGTATGAGCGTAGCATTCTGCAAAAAATTGACTTTACGCGAGTATTACAACCTCAGTGGTAGTAGTTTCCCACAGCGAGGTTGAAACGTTGGTACCACTTGTGGATTAAAAAGATGTAATTGCTAACGTCTTATTATAGACTGCTACTCCATCCTGAGCCCAAGGCGGCGACTATCGATGGCCATAAACTTCCGCATACAGGTCAGCTAGCTACCACTGAGCAGTTTCGTGTTATTGAAAATTGTGAAAATGATTAAATATTTCGCTTAATAATTGACACAATTTTCAACAGAACGGGCCAAGAAAAAAAAAGTAAAAAAATAATGTATACATTCCCTATTAAATAATCTGAAACGGTTTTTAAGTTATAGTTAAATATTAGCACAACACAAGATGCTTCATCTCCGCGACAAAGACGGTGGGTTGATTAAATATATGACAAGTAGGTCCCAGTAAAGGAGAGAATGATGGCCACCTCGGACATGATCCTCTCCATGAGCCAAACGTTCTCGTTAGAGCCGTGGCCATTTTAGCTAACGCGCGCCAGCCGTCTCCGACGTCATAGTCGGGGGAGGAGGGACCTTGGCTCCCTGGACATGACAATAATAGAAAAATTTGCTGTTACAAACACTCATTTCGGGATGCGTCTCTCCCATCTGCGAGAGGGGGGCACCCCCTATCGACCGCAAACCAAGTCTCGTCACTAGACGAGTATCACAGCAATCTGATGAAGCTGTCAAATTGGGCTTCCCTTCGCTTCCACAGGATAAGTTCAGGACCGAAAAAATAGAACAGATCCAGGACGCCCAACCACTGCGGCCGATGGCTCTCGCAGTGGTTTTAGTAACTGTATAACTCCGTGCTCGAGTCTGACACGCCCGCCCAATTTTTCACGACTCGCGCCTATGTCTTCTCATATAAACTCCAAAAAATCGATTCGATTGTATAAATCGAAATACTGCGATTATCCGTACAGGCCTTACATGGTTTACTCGGTGACTCGGTAAACCCTTCGTGCGGTGAACCTCTGATGGTATCGTGGGATTACCGTTCCACAGGAATAGATTCGAGAGGAAATAGTGAGTTGCCTTATATTCGCACACACAATCGCAACATATTTTATTGTTTTCTATTCCAGAGACGGAACCCTTGTATTATAACTTTGTTGTCCGTCTCCGATTATGTATGTATCCGATATGTTATGTATTATGATGACCGAAAAGTATACGTATACGTATGTATATCGAGACACTTTTCGCAGATACGAAACTAGGATAAAACTGAAATTCATGCTCTAAAATAAATTGTGTGACTCTTGAAGTACAGAAAAAAATATATCCTAACTCTATAAAAAGATACGGCATTTTTAATAGATGCGAGTGCCAGCAGATCGGTCGTCTTGGCGTTTACTGAAAGAGGCCTAAATCTATCTGAGGATGACAAAAGAAGATGACGATGAATGGAAAAAATCTTTACATTACATAGGGGGACAAACGAGAAAAAGGGAAGCTTTTGGCGACTACCGACACCATGTAGATTAGTTCTTTTTTTAATAGCATTATGGGAAAACGAGCAGTCAGCTAACATGATAAGAAGTAAGAACAAACGCCCACAGGTATCCGTAACACAAGAGATCTCGCAGATATCGATGGAAGCTTTTGTAACTTTTGCCAAATTAGGTACTAGGTACATGTATTAATTAGTTGGTACGACTTGATCTAAAGTCAATCTTCATATTTTAGGCTTTAATCAGCAAAATACCACCCGGACAAACATACATACAATGCAACTTAAATAAAACTTTTAAAAATAATACTGTCCCTGAAGACGCAATAGACGACATGAAGTCTATTCTTTTTTCACAATATACTGTCGTTAGAGAGCTATAAAGTTGCGCCCAGTGCTGACGTAACTTTCCATGTAGCGGCGTTTTGAACTTAACAATGTTACACAATGTTGTCACGCAGAAAGTAGCCCCCGTAATTAAAAAGGACTCCAGTTTTATTGGGAAACACAAAATGCTAGGATTTAATTGTCACTTTAACTTCATATTGTAGTTCAGAAAGTTATCCAACTTTTTTGTACATATCATTTTAGAAATTTAATGTTAATGTCTGTGTTGCGTCGTGTTATTAAGGGTAGTATCAGAGTTGCCTTGCAGCCCAATTGGGGTTCTCGCTCTGGTGGGCTCGACTACGCCGCAGTGGACCTACATACTGTCGCGTTGCCTGCCGTGTGTGATTTTCCGTTAACGCGCCAGAGAAGGTACCCAATCAGGTAGCCCCGATAATTAGAGATGTAGTTCCCTGTAATTACTTACATACCACCAGGTTTCTGCTGCACAACAGAAATTCTGCTTTTTTTCTAGTATAAATGATTAACCGACCTGTGAAGAGCCTAGATTTTAGATTTAATAGCATATATTCAACGCGAGTGTGATTTATGTTTGTATAATGCTATTACCTATGTTAACATGCATTGTGAATGTTTGTTTGTGTTCTCTCTACTCAGTGTTTGTGTTTTGTAGCTTCACCAAATGGGCCCAAAGGACGACCAGTGCTGGTGTGAGTCAGGAAATAATGAGTTGGGACCAACTTGTGACATATAAAGTAAATTTTATGATTTAAATTTGTTTGCAATGTATCGCGAATATTCTTCCTTTCTATATTTCTTTTTAATAAATATCATCGCCCATGGGCGTCGACACTACATGATTGTTAGGAAGATGTGTTGCCCTCCTTCCGTCCAATGCGCCACCGGCTACTCATAAACAGCACAAAACGCGACGGCATAGTTGTCACTTTACGGCGATATTATGTGAGCGACAGATACACACCGATTCTGCAAGCCCTATTCGGCTGCAACGCAACATGGCACCACCTAAATGATATTTCGACAGCGCAAGCTTTTAAACAAAGAATCCGCCACGACCCCCATTTGTATTGCCTTCAAACTTTATACTGGCCTAAGCTGTGCAGTACAGCACAGAGATATTGTTTTACTAGCTCTGTGTCAGGATGGGGCAAACGCCCTTTGCTCCAGGATGGATACGCCCATGTCTATAAGGTGTACGCTATTTTATGTTGTTCCTCGGAGTGGAACGATAAAAACCGGTACTTTTTTATACTTAGTGCATACTCATTTTGTATGAAATGAACCATAAATAAAGTATGTGGAGATTTTTAGGGTCCCGTAGGCAAAATTTAGTTTTTTTGATAGTATAGGGGGACAAACAATCGGAGCCCTTCTATGACTAACGACGCCCATGAAAACCAGCATGATTACTATGCCAACGCGTTGCCCTCATTTTCCACTCCCCCCCCCCAATAGGCCATGGGTTACTCACAAATCGTACGAAACGCGACACCATTGATGTCACTTTAGGGCGGCATTAAGTGAGCAAGAGGTACCTCCCTAGTCGTGCCAGCCCAATTCCGCCGCAATGAAGCATGGCTCTACCTCTCTTAAAGTCACGTCCGTCTGTCCGTACGTATGTCACAGACGTTTTACTGGTACGTATGTCACAGACGTTTTACTGGTACTTATGTCACAAACGTTTTACTGGTACGTATGTCACAGACGTTTTACTGGTACGTAGGTCACGGAAGTTTTACTCGTGCGTATGTCAGAGACGTTTTACTCATACGTATGTCACAGACGATGTACTCGGAGATTACTGGTTCTGTATGTTTGGGAATTTGGAAGATCTGTACATTGAATGTGTATTGAGGAGCCTCAAAGCAAAAGAATGTACTTATTTTGCTTTGCGGCTTCACGTATAATTACTATAGAAAATAAAATTATTAAGGATGCAGCACATCTAGTGATGATAAGGTATGTGTGTATGTGTGTGTGTGTGTGTGTATGTGTGTGTGTGTGTGTGTGTGTGTGTGTGTGTG